>JBBPOB010000086.1:0-32601 GCA_038091275.1 Tylopilus subfusipes
AAGAGCAAGTACTTTTATTCATCCTGCAAGCACTTTACCTGATTCATTCTTGCTCTCCTACAAATTTCCAATCTCTCCAAAATGGCTCAACATTGGGACACTTTTTTGAGCCACTGTATAGGGATTAGGGTTGGCTACTGTTCTAGCTAAGGAACCTAGTCTAATCTACCTAATAAAAGCTAAGCTTGATGCTAATCCATCTTTAACTATATGAATGGCTTTCTGGCTTGATTTGCTGCTGTTGTGGTGTATAGATCTAGTTTATGATTTTTACTAGCTATTTCAACAATAGGCTTGGCCTATAGTTGCTGACTAATTGGCTTAGTCATGTTGTTAAATTCCCTTATAAGTCACTCAGTTCACACACAATAGAGTTTAGATGATAAACTCTTTATTGGTTGACTGAAGTGCTCAATTCAATGCAAGATCAGTACAGATACTAGATATTCCTAGGCTAGATTTGTCTAGGTTATGGTTGCCTTTCTACTGTAGTGGCTACCTAGTAACTATTGATTATGTAATCAGGGGTGCCTTTCTGATGAGAGAGGCTGTATTTCCCTAATCTGGTAGTGGTTTTCTACTTAAGTACTCACTACTGTATATGTAAGAGCTATGTGATTGCCCTTATCTGGACTCTTTGTTTGAGTCTGATATGAGGATTGACCTTTTTAGGTATGTACCTGAGGTGGGGATCCTGACTCTTGCATGCAAATCTGCCCTCCTTATATGCTATTTTACAGGTGGCTATAATGTCTTCCAAAACAGTCTTCAGAGTTCGAGTCCAATTTGCTATTGGAGGGTTCTGTAGTTGATTAATAGATATGACTCATAGTGACTCATACAGGCTGTGCATGACTGTACTTCCATGCATGGTAACCAGGTTCTGATAGGCATTCAAGCACTTTGTCTAAGTTAGCTGAATCTGAAAGATTGTGGCTTATGAGAATTATGATTATGACTAATGCTGTGCCTGAGTGGCAATTTTGACAACACCCAAAGCAAGGCAATGATCATGTGATTAAGCTGTATAGTTCTGAAGCTGTGCCATCTACAAGATTTAGTAGTAATTGTATCTACAGTTTGTAACTAGTGTAGTAATGAAATCAATCATTAGGAGTTCACTAATATCTCTTGAAGGACTAAGGCTAGTCCAATGAGACTTGGTAGTTGGGTAGACTAGATGGTAGTCTACTTGGCATAAGAGTGAGATAGATATTTGAGTAGTAGATAAAGTAAGAATTAAATAAAACACTCATAACTCAGCATATTATTGATTGCATGTAGGTCAGCATGGGGGCATAATCCCCCTTTCTTTTCTCTTCATTTTGTACCTATATCTCAGTTTCCTTCCACATGCCTACACTATCTCTCATTGTATCCTTTTCCTTAATCTGATTTTGTATATCTTTCCAACATGCAAATATACTTTACTTATTTACTTATTACTCGTGAGGCATGATCTGCCTAAAATGGGGAGGATGTAAGGGGACAAGTGTCCCCTTGAATCACACAGGGGCTTAAGGCTCCATATATGGTGCCATTGGACATTGACAGGCAATTGGGTGCATGTGACAAAAGTAATCACATGCACCATATATAGTAGATAAACAGGGAGCACCTTGACAATGGGCTCCCCATTCTTTTATCATACTCTACATATCTCTGGGTGAATCCCATATAGTGGTTCACTTCACCCATGTGATCTTGAGTATTGGAAGATCTAAGGTAAGGATTCTTTACAATGAGTCACTTCTGACACCAACTTCTGCTTGCTTTCAGAGAGCATCCAGCTCATCAAATGTCAGATAGACATTGATGCCCATGGCCAGGGTGGAAGGGTTGGGACTGCCAAGGGTTGCATGGCTTCATTGTCATCAGTGTCTGAGTGTTTGTTGGACAGTTCCTCAAGAGACAGGAAGTGGTTGGAATCATATGTTGGATGGTGCTGGTATTCTCAGGCCATGCCAAATGTATTGAATGCAGTGTGAAAAGAGTCAAAAACATGTAATATGATTTGAGGGATAGCTGAAATAGGAGTAGGTTGTGTGGGAACAGGAGGTGGTGGTTCTGGCAAGACATCCTTAAAGCGAGCTGGTAAACACTGAGTATGAACTGGACGATAAGAAGATGCCGAGTCCAGACCATTGGTTGAAGTAGTGTGATCCTGGGAATCCAATGCATCCTCTGTGCTCTGACTGGTCTTTGAGCATGCTATCGCTGTCATACTCGACTCAGTGGAGACATAAGTGTCCTTTGAGAATTCAGAGTGGGATGGGGTTGTGTGAGCAGTGGGCTGAGCTGAGGACTTGGAGTGGGATGGGGGTGGGGACATGTGAGCAGTGGGCTTAGCTGTGAGGGCATTCTCATTCTCCTTGTGTGCTTTCTTGAATGGTGGATCAGAAGATTGGGGCAGGCTCTACTTGACACAAGGCCTACTGATGTAGGTAGCATAGTGTTGACATGTCGTGTGATGCAGTGAAATGGCCTGACTGCTGTTAAAGGAACACTGACATGCATCAGCACCACACCTAAAACAATCATTCATTAATACAACAGTGAGCAACAGAGAAAATGAGATGGCCCAAATGATAAGTTGTTGCACACATTAGTAAAGCATTTGCAATGACAGCAGTGAGACTATCAGTAATTTTGGTGAAGTGTAACTTGTTCCTGCTGGGAATGAAACTACATGTGCCAGCCAACCTTCTTCAAATGGAAACCTCATCAATGCCCAACCAATTTTACCACACCATCTTATCAATGGCTTGACAATATGGACTACAAATGTCACTAGTAGTACTACTTACAGGTATGTCTTCCTATGTCAGTCCACATCCTCATGCATATTAATCCTTACAGATCCTCAATTGACTCCTCCTCAGACTCCTCACCCAACTCCTCCTCAGACCTCTCACCCAACTCCAAGTCACTGGAGTCCTCATCAGTCTTGAGATTCCACTCAATGTCTGAGTGGAACCCAAAATTAGATGACTTCATAATGTATGGTACAATCACATTGTCATCTGATGGCATAGCTACCTTGAGAGATCAATCAGTATCTACCAGATGCGAGTTCATACAAACCTTCCATAACTTGACACTATTTAATAACATGTTCAGCACTGATCCAGAAATCATCATCCAGGATGTGGTGCTGGAATAACTCATCACCATTGAGAACAAGAACATGCTTGTCCCTGAGCTTGGAATCTACAAGGAAGCATGCAGCAGCACAGTAGGATATAAAATATTGCTTTCAAAGGACAAGGACTATGAGATTCTTGTGCTCAAGAATCTTCTGCAAGAGTTCTGGCATTGTGCGAATGGTTGATAGGTGAAGGGAAAGGTGGGTAAGCTGTTTAAGCTCATTGAGACCAATAGAGTCTGCTGCAGGATTCCAAGTGGCCCAGGCATTAGACAGGTGAAGATGTGTCATATGATGAAAAATGGGGACATTTGGTAAGTAGATCATCCTAGTGTTGAATATTGATAAGAGGTCCACATAGAGAATCTTAAGCTGGAAGAGATTGTTGAGTGGGCCCAGGATGGGGTTTTTTCTTATTAGGTGGCAAGGAAAATGCATGTTAAGACACCTGACCCCAGCACACAACGCAAGAATAGATGCCACCATATGTGTCCAACCCAATGTCTACTACTGAGACCCAAGCCTTCTCTGAGTCCAATATGCAAGTTCTGGTGACACTCAAGAGACACATTGCTGTACTCAAACTCAAGAACACACAGTTGCTCACCATGATTGTCAAGAAGTCATGAGTGACTTCCTTTGACTTACAGCCCATGCTACATTGAACATTTTCAGGGTCCATTCCTTGATAAGGGAGGGGCGAGCTGTTCAACATGTCATTGCCCTGTTCGAACCCATCTTGGATATGATCACTGAGCATGATTGCTTTCAGCTATGCTTGGCTGAGGGGGCCTTCATGGAGACAATCCAGGCCAAGTCATTCCCTGAGTAAGTCAAGTTCAATCATGCTACCCAACACACAAATGTTGATTTTTCCTGGCACCAGGGAGGTGTGAATGAACAAGAACTTCAAGAAACTCATACAGTGGTGCCTCTCAGTTGTGAAATTATTAGACATGGGGCAGTTTAATTTATGTGCATGTTGGGAGGTGAGTTTATGATAGAGAAACACATGGCTGGATTGCATTGAAACTTGGACAGATGCAGGTGGGTGCAGATGGCACTAGGGGTGACAACACAGCCATGCTGAAAGGTGAAATTATTCATTGAATAACAGCAAACTGTGAACATATTGACCCTCCACTGTCTCCATGTGAAAAAAATGGGGTGTGGTCTTAGCCACCAATTAACTGGAGGGCTTCTTTGTCCTGTCAACTATGACTGATCTGATATTAGGTCAGTAGGACATGTCAAACAACTTTGGATTCACTTACAACATCTAAGATGGTGTATGCACATCTATACAAGACTACGATCCAGATTTCTGAGTCACTGCATTTAGCTGGCCAATATTCCTCTACAAAGGCCATGTGTATGATTCAAATGAACCCTCCAAGGGTTTATTCCAGGGTGATCTGCTCATCAAAGTATGTCATCAAATCTCAACAGTAGGAGCACTGTATCTGACATCATGTGTGCTATAGTCATTCAAATGTATTTTTACCTTGCCAAGTTCAGCTCATCGCCATAAAGGAGGTGAAGAAGTGATTAACTTCAAGGGTCGGAGTGCCCATTCTTAGAATCATGTTGCAGCACTGCTCAGGATGAAACTGGTGCAGCCATGAGCAATTGCATATATTGCTGTACATGTGTGTCTATCAATTCCTAGATTTAATTTCCTTTGCCCTGATGCATTGATAGGTTCACTTTGCATTGTCCAGCACTGACTCATGAGTTATGGTGGATGAGGATTTTAACTATGAAATGTTCTACCACAACATCATCAACTACTTTGAAACACCAGGCTTTCTGGGTAAAGAAGCCAAAATCAAGACCCTTCTTTCTGCTCTGCTGGAACAGGTAAGTACATGCCAGGAAGGTTAAGTGGCTGGTCTGATCAGAAATGATGTCCTGCAAAGTTGTCTTTGGCTGTCACAACATTGCTGACTATTGACCACTTCATCCAGAGACACTTTCTATGGCATGCTTCTGCAAGTAGTTACAATCTACCCACCAATTGCTTGACACCATCCTATGGTACTATCATCTTTGTACTAGTATATGAATATGAATGTATATGTTTAATACAATTTACATTGAAAGGGAGATCACTGGGTTATGAGAATGATATGCATTCACAACATGGCAGTGGCATAGCCCATGAAAGTAGCCATTTTAGGTGACCATGTTGGCATTGATTGAGATACATTGGCACACACAAAGGAACTCTGTATCACTCTTGCTGACACAACAATCAGACCGGCTTGTTGCAATATGTGGCATGATGGGTGCAACTTCCTTCTATTGAGATTACTATGAGAACAGGCCCATGTGGTACATTATGACTGACAGGGAACACTAATGACCATTTGAGCAAGCATTTTCATGCAAGTCAAGATAGATAACACTTTGCCAGGACAATGATCAGTTCACTCCATTGGCATTGTCAGCAAAGGTGTGGGCAATAGATGTCCAACATCTATTGTTGCCGACTGCCCTTGGACAACAGTTTGTTGATCAAGTGGCAGGTACTAGCTTTTCTTTCAGATTGGTTCTTGCATGCACAAAAACCACACATTTGTCAACCTCTTCCAGATCTGTGATGATTGGAAATGAAAGGAAGCTGTTTGATCCTATATATAACATTGTAATTTCTGTGGCAGATTATAACAGCTACTCCTTTGATAGCAGTTTGTTGTTCAAGTGGCAGGCATGGTTTATCACTAACTTTTCTTTGAGATTTGTTCTTGCTTGTATGGAGTCTGCACCATTGTCGACTTTACCCAGATCTGTGACCAATGGAAACAAGAGGAAGGTGTTTAATCCTATATATGACATTATTATCTGTATGGCAGATTATGATGGATTATGTGTAAGAACTGGATTATAGCTTCCTCGTTTTTTCAGTGATGTCCAAAAAGGGCATGGACCCAAACTTCTCACTGAAAATCATAGATTAGAGGAGTTGAATAAGAAGACATTGGAATAGTGGAGGGCAAATGGGCAGGATTCTGCTAGGAACACATAAGACTTAGTGCAGTCATGGCCACACAAGCAGATATGTTATGTGTATACGAGTCAATAGGACAATACATTATGTACAACAAGCAATATTCAAGATTAAGAGCAAACAGCAAACATAGCGCAGAGGGCACAGCCTCCCATTGATGTGGCAAACTCTGGTAAGACAGGGGCTACACTTTCTCATAATTTATGGGTGTGGCATAAACCTTGCATTACAAGCAAGGTGATTTTCTAAACATTGTCTACCATGCCCTGACATTGTGGCCTGGAATAGTTAGTGAACAGTGTGATGAGCTAGTACCAGACACACCTACCCCACCCCAGTTTAGTTTCAAGGTCCAGGTTCATAAACACATTGAAATACCTTGTTCAACACCCAGACCTTATCAAAGTATAGACAGAGAAGCTGGCTGAACTTGACCAATGTAAAAAATGATATATCAATGCAAATCAATTCATCCAAATGATACCCATTACCATATCAGGATTTATTATTAAAGCAAAGATACCTCATGCATAAGAGAACAATAATATTATATGACACTAACATCACTACTTGCCCTGCATTCCTCAATTTAATCCCAATTCTACATCAGAGTCTATTAATATTGAAATCGTCAATGTTACATGATACATCCGAGACATAACACACAAGTACTTACCTGATTGCCAACATGAGCAAATACCCTACAGTGGAAACGACCTGTTCATGTTCATCAACCTTGTCCTAGAAATTGGCTCTTATGATGGTAAGTACAGACACCCACTAGTGCTGCGATGATGCTCTCCAATGAGCCAGTATACATGAAAACAAAAGTTAGCTGTGGTCAAGTCAGCTGAGTCCAGAGAGTCAGGAGCAAGTGCAGAGACTGCAGTAGAGTGCTTACTGCAACAAGAAGCATCAACCAGGTAAGCCCACCAAACCTCCAGATGGGGTTGAGAATGCATCTATGCATGATGATGGGCTGTGCAGCAAGCCAAGAGACATGCATAGGGAAATCCACCAAGTTGAGAAGAGATTCACTTGCATTGTTCTCATGACCCACTGCATCCAAGGCCTCACAAAGATGCTATCAGAGTGTGATGTGAAGATTACTAAATTTCCATCTGGACATCTATTAGATTCAATGGTGATTGATTCAAACACATTGCAATAGACATTAGGAAGCTTACCAATGGAATCACCAGGGGTAGGGGTGCATACTGGGCTGGACCTTGTACAAGAGCATGATGTCTTCTTGTGATCCCTCTTCTTGTCCGATGTGAGCAATGACATATAAGTTCTTTATGTGGGGGATCTCTTGATCAAACACTGTCAATTCGTGGGAGTGCATTGTGAATAGGCAGAATGCTCTAATGTTTAAAGTGATGTGTCTACCAACCAATGAAGATATCAGCTTGTTATAAATTGATATGAAAGAAGCATACTCTGAGATGGCCTATGTGAGCCCAAAGCCATCATAGGTTGATGTTTCTTTGGTCCAATTGTTAGTGCACAAGATCACATGCTAGATAAGCAGCATTCTCACCTCTTCCAAGTTCATTGACATTGATCAACAAGTCCATTGATGTGGACTGCAACAGGTCAATACTATGAGAGACAAGCGAGGAGAGTGGCCCACCCTAAGAATCGATGCAGTTTCAAGCATCTCAGCCATAAATGTGGACACACCCTTGAGCTGTGAGTCATCTGTGCAATGTAGGATAAAATAAAATATAGGAGAGTGGTGGAAGAATAAGGAATGATGCATCTGGTCTGGGCCATAGGAGCTATGACACTGACCTGAAAACCACTTAGTTTGCATGAACTCAGTATCTTGAAAGCACTTCTATCACCCTGATGGATGTATGTGCTCTTTCCACCCATGTTAGGTCCTGCTATAATGGCAAGCACAACAATCAGTAGTGTTCATAAGCACAGAGGCATGCCCTACTAATGGTCTGGAACTTTCCCTCCCCTTTCACCATTTCAATGCCATTGGGGATGAAGCTAATTTGGTCTTGAACTTCTAGACAAGGATGTTGGGTGTCCTCCAACACCAGACTGCTACCTTGATGTCACATTCCTGTCAGCCACAAGACAGATGAGGAATCAGTACTCACCCTTTTCAGAGACATTTGGCCTGACATATAGTTCTGGTGCATTGACTGAGACATGTGCAAAGCTATGAACACATAAAAGTTAAGGTATGCTAGAGAGTAATACTGGGAATGGACATTATAATAACATCTATGTGTGCAAGGACATGCTAGTGATCCAATTTCTTCAGAACCAGGGTGTATGTCGCTATACAATGAATCCATTGGTCACACCCCAGTCTGTGATATTAGATACTCACACATGATGTTTACAACTTCCTTCACAAACCCAGACTGAGTATATTGATACTCATCATTGGTCTTCTGATAGTCTGTTGCAAAAGTCTTCAAAGTCTTTGTTGTAAAGTAAACTCCAGATTTGATGATTCATCTACATAGGCTTTCAAGTGGACATCATGGGACCACAGATTCTCTGATAATACCTTATAAGGCCTTGTAAAGTAAATGAATTCCAACCACAATAGTAAGGTATGATAACCCCTTTACAATGGTAGGTCCACTGGACAATATGCATCAGATAGTTAAGGAAGGCCCATATCACAGCTTCATCTTATGGCTGACAAAGTCAATCAGTCTGCAACACCTTGTTATTCATTTATAATGGTAGGTTCAGTGAAGAATTAGTGTCAGGTGGTCAATAGAGGTGTACATCTATCTGCTTGACATTATTAGGTATGGTTCATCAGATTGGGACTACTTTACCTATTGCAGTGAGAATATGCTTGGTGTAAATAAGGATTGGACAGTCAGTAAAAGTGCAGATCACAAGGATTGGAGAGAGTGGGCAATATTGATTGGGTTGAGGATGGTTGAAATGTGTTTGAAAGATACCTGAACTTCACAAATGAAGCCAGGCTGATTTCACTATCAAATAAGTGACAGGAAGAAAGAGGTGTGTCAGACCTACTTGTGTGGTAGAGTCTTGTCAATTGTATAATGGGTAGACTCAAGCACAATGAGAAGTCCAGTGACAGAAACAAGCATTTTCTGTCAGCATGATTAAAACCAGAGAGGTGAATCATTTGAGAGAAAAGGCAGTCAAACAATATGTTGTCTCCCTCTCCTTCATCATTGCCAATCAAACAAATCAAGGCTATCATTCATGATGGACAGTCAAATGTTTGTACTTCAAGATATCATGATGACTAGAACAAGGGTTGGCCTAAACAATAGCTTCACTACCATTGACAGTTGCAGCAATGCACCACCTCTTCAGTGATTTTGCAACAGACTTGCAGGATTCATTGCACTCCAGCTGAAAGATAAAGGTGGGTCCAAAGACCATCCTGAAATTTTCAGTCATCTGGTCTGAAGTGAGGTAACAAAGAGACTCACCTGTTCCACCACAACAAAAGCTTGTCAACAAACTTTTTATCCTCTTCCATCTTGGTTTCTTCAAACCACTCCAGGATCACCTCATAGAACTCACAGCTATTGAGAATGCCATCAATGATCACCCAAGAACCTGCAGAGGACAGTGCAAAATAAGTCTGGTATTATGGTTCATGAGTGTTGATTGATGTCAAAAGTGTATGGCCGACTTACCTGGTAGGCCACATAGGCTATGGCATGCAGCTGAATGGTCTGCATACCAATAAGTTTGGCTACATTGGTCCATGTCTGCCTATCATCTCAGCAACATTTCCTATCAGCACACTGCTCGGGACTCTCACTATCCAATGTGTCTGCAGAAGTCGGGAGATAAATATAGCTTTGAATGCCTATGATGGAAGATTAGCAGTGTTGATGCAATCATTAGTAAAACCTGCCTTGACTAAGATTTCACCCCTAAAAGTCCAACATCGAGATCCATAGGGTCATGCTGGCCACCAGCATATAGGAAAGCAGGCCAAGATTGTGTGGTAACGAGAAAGTCATGATGGAACTCACAGGTTCCCTGCTGGTGACTGTGTCATTCAGAAATTGTGTAATGAGCAACACTGAAATCACTTATGTAGGATCACTCCAGTCATAATCAATCGGACACAAAAGTTTGCCTGTTGTACCATTGTAAAACCCTCTTCCACTCTTGTCTTCCATGCTGAGGGGCAGATCAGACTTTGGCATCTCCTGTATGAGCCAGTTGATGATCAAGACCTTGAACCTATGGGTATCATTGGTGCATCCAGTGTCAGCACCACATTCAAACTGACATCAATGATACTTCAGCCATACTACACAACATTGAAGGAAACAAAAGTCTCACTTGCTGTAGTGCATTGCCAAGTTCAGTCTTGGGGATGTCATAGATAGAGGGGATCCAATGTAGGAGTTCTTGATAGGATTTAAATAAATGGTTCTCCCTATGACATGCTATCAACAACACTTAGGAAGATAATAAACGACATACACTTCCATATGGTCAATAGTGACATTTGTACTGGCAACATGGGCTTGGCAGTCAGCCTCTGCCAACATATTGTTGACATTGTTATGAAGAGATACAAGGTGTTTAATGCACCATCCTGTAGAAAACTATAGTGTAGTTACTAAAGAAAAAAGCTACAGTATGAAGCAACCAAAATAAGGTCTGCTTATGTAATCTACTAACTGTCGAGTTGACTCAACATCAGTTTCCAACACTCCCACTCAAGGAGTATCAAAGAAATGTAGGTAAAATCAAATAAATGTGTACCTTTCTAATATTTCAATGAATGTTGCTATGCAATGAATGTCAAAGGTTTGAGTCTGTCATGTCCTGAGATTGCAGTGCGCGCATGTTCCTAATATGGTAAGTCGCAGCTCGGCTAATGCAGCCAATGTCTCTTCTGTGCACACTTGACTAGGATTACCTCTAGGACCGATTCTCTCGCCTGTCATTGCTGTGGGGTGCTCCTCCAGCCTCTGGAGTCCATATCAAATGCATCCAACACCTCCAATACTTGTGCTTTGGTCCTGATGTAGTGGAACAACTTGGTAAGTCACCCTCTTCATAGCTACTTGGCTGACTCTTCTAGACTTTGTTTTTAGTCGTCCTTGATGATGCAGTGGGTTTGGATGGTGTAGGGTGCATCTGTAGTGTGATTGGGTGCCATGAATGGCCTAGGTATGTGCACCGTTGTGTGCTTTCACCATTTGTGCTGACATGCCTTCTTTATAGCTAGTAATCATGTTTCAACTCATTTCGAGTCACAGTGTGTGCTGCTTGTTGTGCCATTCATTCAGCATTGTTTTCCATTGTATCCAACACCATCTCCATCATTTTCGTGGCTGGGATCACCCTCGATGTCACCTATCACCTCCTGCTTGCCTGTATGGCCTGATAGCAGCTTATCTTGTCATAGCACACTCATTTCAATGACGTGCTCACTCCTATCAGTTCCAGGGTGTGTCCCATCATATTTGGCACTGTTTACAACATTTGCATGGCCTGAATCAATCTCAATGCTCCCTATCATCTCCTGGTCACTCTCTAGGCTTCCTGGTGGCCTATATCAATCCAGTGAGTTCGTTTTGTTGTCACACTCATTTCTAACACTTGTAGGACATTCCCTGACACTGTGGGCATTGTCTTGTGCTGTTACCTTGCTGCCTGGGTCATCTAGCTCATATTGAGCTCCCTTGGATGAGTCTTGCTCGTTCCTTTGCTCTGAGCATTTGCACTGATGTTCTAACCCTTTTCGCAGCTTTTTCAGCTTGCTTCTGGCATCCTTATCACACCCTGGTGCTCCTGACTTGTTTGCATCACTGCCAGTGAGCTTGACCTCGTAGCTTGTTGCTGCTTTCCACTCCCCCTCAAGCTCAAGGCTTGGGGGCTCGTTTGGTCACTGCACGGATTTGTCAGATGGTGGTGAAGGCTCTGGGGACGTCTCTGGTACATCATTGACACTCCTTTCATTGCACTGATCATTTTCTTCATCAGCCATCATCAATTGTGTGTGTGTGGTCATGCTCTCTCTCCTCCCCTTGATCAACACATTGTGACATGTTGTCAACCTCTCAACCTTTTTGTGGACATCTTCACATCTGCCTATGACCTTCCCCTTGGCCTGTGCATCTGTGCTTTTGAGTGCGATGCTTTTGCCTCATTTGGCATTGATCTTGCCCCCTGGCTCAACCTGGACATGTGTGGGGGTGTGCACTGCTTCGTACAGCATGTCAGATAGTTTGTGAGGCTTTTCAGGGCCTCTTCCATTATCTTCAACTTTGCCTATCCCTCCTGCATGCTCTCTTGAGGCTTTCAGCTTGCTTGACTTGGCCTCATTGACCATTGGCTCACCACCTTGCCTTCCCATGCATTCAGGCTCATTGGGAGGCTCTATGGGTGTGTCTGGATGATGCTCATTGTCACCTGGTATGTCCACAGAGTCTACCAACAGTCTCATCTCGCTGGACTCGCTGTTTCCACCTGGGTGGTTGCACAATGTGCTCTGTGTGCTTGCGCTGGTCATCGACTCCTGTTGGTGGTCATTGGGCTCTGGTGGACATTCCTTGTCACCTCCCTTCCCCTCATTGACCTCTGGTGAATCCATCTTGTATGCAGTCAGGTCACTACCGCTGCTCGTCTTCACTTTCCACTCCCCCTCAAACTCGATGTTTGGGGGCTTGTGTGCTTGGTTCGTGGGAACTCTTGCCATGTCACTTGGGTTGTTGCCCAGGGACTTTGCTTCGTCAGCACAGTCAATTGGCATTCAACCACTCCACCCCTCAATTGGTGTGCTGATGGATTTGGATTCTGCCATTCTGCCACCTTTTCACTTTCCAAGCAGCTCATTGGCTGGGTCATGCAGTGTACCCACTGGCCTCATTGGCTCTGCACACATAGCATGTGGGTTCAGGGTGTCAGTGGCTTCATTGTCGATTTGTCAACCTGCTGTTCTGGGTTCCTAGGGTATGACTGGCACTGTGAGGGTTACACCCAGAGTCATATCATCTGTGGCTTCATCACCCAGCCATTTCACTTCAGTTTCCTGTCCTCCAGCTCTCTCACTAGCTTTCTTTCCCCTCCAACCCTTCAGCTTTCACTTCAACCTATTGGCGGTTTCCTTGCATTTCCTCTTTGTGGTCCTGGTGTCGATGTGGCTATGCATGTGTGTGTTGTTGTTGACTTTGATGATTGGCTGCACTGCCGCTTGTGCTTTGTCATCATTGACCATTGGCTTCTTGTAGTGTTGTCATAGATAGTCAAATATCTCATAGGTAGTTGTCAGGTGGATGATATCAATAATGATTGAATCTGGGAGTGCACTGGTGATGAGAAATTTTGCCTGTGTATGATGAGCTCTGTCAAATCCATCTGTGACTGTTCCATAGAGATACCTGCTGACTCCAATATGACTAACAACATGCTCTAGGCTCGTGTGGAAGTGTTGAGTTTTGACTGTTTGTTTTGAGTGCGGGAATATTGAAATCTTTGAGTTTGAAGAATGTCACCATTTTAAATTTGGGTTGGGTGAGTAAGCTACTCTGTGCTAGCAGGGCTCATAACCTGTAGATAACTATAGTGTAGTCACTAAAGAAAAAAGCTACAGTATGAAGCAAGGTCTGCTTATGTAATCTACTAACTGTCAAGTCCATATGAGTTGACTCAATATCACATCCTTTATAGTGAAAACTTCCAATAACTCTGCAGAAAGGAGTCAGCAAGGGAACCACATAGAAGCACTGAGAGATACTCTATGATCTGCTCTCAGGCCAGACATTGCTTGCTTGTGAGCCTGAGTGATGCAGTGCAGTCAAGAGTCATTGCATAAGAAGAGTAGAATTGACACTTTGTGGCACAAACACAGAGTCATTTGCATTGGACATTGTTTGAGTTGAGATGGGAATGTTGTGAATGATGGCACATACAACTAGGCAATAGCACGGGTATACCCCCAGGTGGCTGTGGTTGTACCCATACCTGTACCTCCTAATACACCTGTACCCTCATTGAGGGTGCTGTATCAGATGCAGGCACTCAGATGCAGGACCTGTACTGATACCTGTACTTGGGGTACCCATGGGTAGCTCATTGTCATGGTATTCCATCGTTTTCACAGTCCCAATTGCTTCCATCAACATCCAACTCAACCTCATCCCCTATGCCCCCTTGGTCACATTTTGACTCACTTTGGGTTGTAGTGTGCACTGCTCATTTCACCAGCCTTCCATCCTCATATCCCATCCCATCTAACCCTGTTGCCATTATTTTTGCAGTCCTGATCACTTCCAACATCGTCCAACATGAGTTTGTCCCCCTCATACCCTTTATGTTACATTTTGACTCATTCTGAGTCATAGCAAGCACTGCTCATTGCGCCATCCTTTCACCCTCATATACCATTGTATACAACACTGTCCCCATTGTTTCTGTGGCCACGATTGCTTCCATTGTCATCCAACTCAACCTCATTCCCCCATACCCCCTTGATCATATTTTGACTTGTCCTGAGTCATAGTGTGCACCGCATGTTTTGACAATATTCCACACCAATCTACCATTGTATACAACACTGTCCCCATCATTTTCGTGGCCCTGATCACTTCCATCGTCATCCGACTCAACCTCGTCCCCCCATACCCCCTTGGTCATATTTTGACTTGTCCTGAGTTATAGTGTGCACTGCGTGTTTCACCAACATTCCACACCAATCTACCATCATATCAAACACTGTTTCCATCCTTTCCATGGTCCAGATCGCCTCTGTTGTCATCCAATGTGAGCTCGTCCCCCCATAGTACTAGATTGCCTTTTGACCTCTTCTGAGTCATAGCAAGCACCACTCATTTTGCCCACCTTCCACCTTTATCCCTTATCATATCCAATGATGTCCCCATTATTTTGGTGGTCCCAATCACTTTCTACATTGCCCAACTTGACCTCATCCCCCCATACCCCCTATGTCCATTTCGACTCCTTTTGAGTCATATCATGCACTGCTCATTTCACCCACCTTCCACCACCATCCTGTTGGAGTTAGCAAACAGTGTGCAGTAGTACAGCCACCATATTACATAATCACACAGTATTTAGAACCTTCGTACTGTATCTTCTACTTTAGTGACTTACTAGAGTATTCTACAGGTTATGAGCCCTGCCTGCACTCAGGAATAACTAGCTCACTCACCCGAACTTGGAATTCCATGGCTGAGCAGACCATTCAATGTGGGAAGAAAATTGTTGAAGTTCCCATACTTCAGAAGGATGGTGAGAATTGGATTACCTACCACAAGAAGCTCACCAAAGCTGCTCGCATACTTGGAGTAGCCAGTTACCTCAGCAACACCCAACCAAACCTATTCGACTTACTGTGCGACATCAAGATTCATCACATTATCCTCATGACAGTGCCACCATGCATTTTCTGTCAACTCATGGAGCTTGATTCATCTTTGGAATGCTTCAAGACACTCAAGACTTTATTTGAAGAGTCTACAGCTACAAGTACAGCGGTACATGACATATGGTGCAACAGTGCCACAGATGGCTGCATGCACAGCCAAACCATTTGCCAGTACCTATCAGAAGTGCAGTGAGCTTGGCCATAAGGCATGCACATGTGGGTTAGTTGAGACCAAGTCAACAACACAAATGGACTTACCGGGCAATACCACGGGCCAGGGACAAGTCGGAACAAAGAGTAGAGTGGGCAAGGAGGGCAAGAAACCATGCAGGAAAGTTGATGAAGAGGTAGTCACAGCGAGTGGATTGGGCACAGAGACCATGGACCAACAGGCTGACAGCGTAAGCCTTGCGACCCCGGCAAGTGGCCCACAAGACAACAAAGTCATACTCACTGAAATCCCACCAGTCAAGTCCCAACCACCACAAGGCCAGTCGAAAGCCTTAAAGTCACACAGTAGGACCTCACTGAGCAAAGACACATCGAGCAGAGAGGGTCAGGAAGTGGCCGTGAGCCACAACAGAGCAACAGGTGACGAGCCTGAGGGTGGAGAGATGGACAACAAAGAGGGTCAAGCAGAGCCATCTGCAGATGAGCTGGCCACATGTAAAATGAATTCACCAAGGGTCAACAGGGGCAAGGGAGGTGACGAGGAACGTCCACCAGAACCCAACGACCAACGATGGCACACGAAACCGCCAGACCAGGCCAACACTATATTGGACCCAGGTACCGAGACAATGAGCACAAGCACACGAAGCGCATTGCATGACCACCCAGATGGAGATGCTGAGATGATGGACACACTGAGACCGTCAGAGGACCCTGCAGACACAACGGGCGATGATGAGCATTGTTCAGACAAGCCTACAGAGCCACCTGACATGCCTGAGGGCATGAGGGGGCAAGGAGGCGAGCTGGGGGCCAAGACAGAGGTGCCGAGGTCATCGAGAGAGCACGTGGAAGGCATGGGCAATGTCGACAATGATGGGAGAGGCCCAGGCAAGGCCCATGAACCATCCGACACACTGTACAAAGCAGCACACACACCTGTGCATGTGCATGTCAACCCAGGTGGCAGTACCCACATCAAATGAAACAGGAGCATCACACTTGAAAGCGCAGATGCAGTGACCAATGGGGAAGTCATAGGGACACACTGAGAAGTCCAGGATGAGGTCAAGAAGTCAACAACACGTTGAGCGAAGTCGATCAAAGGGGACAGATGGAGTGCAACCACACATGAGCAATCGACCACAGCTGACGAAGGAAGCGATCAGTGTGATGAAACAGGCAATGAAGACATACCCATTGATCTCCCAGACCCATCTCCACCACCCGATGGACCTGCGAATGCAGTAAACAAACCCCAGAGCTTGCAGCTTGAGGGGGAGTGGGAGGCAGCTGCGAGCTGTGACGAAGAGCACAACAGTGACAATGCAGACACAATGGGAGGATCTAAGTGCAATGAGGACACCAGGAACCGACCTAAGACACTGCAGAACATGTCAGAATGAGAGCATGTACGCTTAGAGCAAGTAGAGGAGGAGAAACTCACCTGGAAGGCTCACAACAAGCTGGATGATCTGGGTGGTGAAACAGCCATACCAGGTGACTCCCACAGTGACCAAAGACATCCTAGAAGCATCAGGAATGAGCACATCGATAGAATAGACGCACCAAGTTGAGATACCGGGCTAGAAGGCCTAGAAGGCGAGCTGGAGGTGATGGGATGTGTTGAGGGCAAACCGGACCAGACAAACATTGTCAACAGTGGCCAATATGACAGGACACACCCCAAGAGCGACAGGAATGAGTGTGTTGTCAAAACGAGCGCGCTATGTCAAGTTAGAGGGCCAGGAGGCTGTAGGAGTGAGTGGGACAGGCCAAGAGTCACCAGGCACGATTGGAGGTGCTGGATTGATGGTAATGGCAATGGAGACAATGGGAGACAATGGGAGATGGATGGCGCAACAAGCGCAACACGCAGCGACTCAACACAAGTTAAAACAGGTATGCTAGCTGAACACAGGATGAGTCAGCATGGACATTGCCAGTGCATGAAAGTGAACATACCTAGGCCATCCACACCACCTCCCAAGTGCCACAGATATCCCAGCACCCATCCAAATCCACTATGTCATCGAGGACAGCTGAGAACGCAACCTAGAGGAGTCAGCAGCACCTGGATGAGGAATACAACTCACCAGGGTGAACGGCCATATCAAGGCCATATCGGATGACTTGAGCACATCATACATATACCAAGGACATTGTGGAAGTGTCCCACACCAGCAGAACGCCTGCGCAATGTTGCATAGGCTGGGGACCTTTAAGCGTGCACACCTAGAGGCAGATGAGCCATGACTTACCAAATCAGGCAATCGCACCAGTGCAGCATGACGCGACCTCATTGGACACATTTCAAACTCAATTACCATCCATTTTATGGTATATTTCAGTCAGATATGTTTTAGACTACCTTTCTTTTCATCTTGACTTCAGTAGACCCCACTTCCGTTTGAGGGGGAGTGTTGGAGTTAGCAAATGGTGTGTGGTAGTACAGCCACCATATTACATAATCATGCAGTATTTAGAACCTTCGTACTATACCTTCTACTTTAGTAACTTACTAGAGTATTCTACACATCCTTCATCATATCTAATGATGTCCCTATTGTTTTGGTGGGCCCAATCACTTCCTACACTGCCAAATGTGACTTCATTCCCCCATGCCCTCTAGGTCCATTTTGACTCATTTTGAGTTGTAGCATGCACCACTCATTTCACCCAGCTTCCACTCTCATCTCCCATCATATCCAACAATGTCCCTATTGTTTTGGGTCCCAATCACTTCCGACATCATCCAAATCAACCTAATCACTCTGATATCCTCTAGGACACATTTCAAGCGTTATGCTTGATGTTTACATTAATGTGAGTTATGCAACACGTTATCAACATGCTTTGCAGGCTAATAGTAGTCTTAGATCTTTACAGGACAGCTTCCAGCTTTGCCAACCCATCCCAGGGTATGGGTCAGGATATGGGTCCCCAACAGCACTACCTGTACCTGAGACCCCAGCAGGTCAGTCTTACCCATGCTATTCCCTACATACAACCAGAAGATTTAATGGGTTGATGCAGGGACTGGACTAATCTGGAAATGTGCTACTTGCTAGAATGGTTGACCAAAAATGAATCCATGTTGTCTGAAAATGGAAATTCCTATCCTGTTGTGTCCATAAATGGAAGCAATATGCATTTCCTGTTGTCCAAAAATGCAAGTGGCCTAGGTTTTGCCAAACGTCAACCTGCAGTGGTCACTATAGGGTTATTTCCTAGCAATCTCAGCAACAAAATTATTGACCTCACATTCCTAAAGTCTGTCTGATTCCCCTGTCCAACCTTTTGTGGCCAGCTATGTCTTTCATTAAATCCAGGGAGAGAGCAACTTTGGATGTACAGTGACTCATTTTCTTGTCAGCAAGTAGGGAGCCATGTAAACTTGCCATGTACATGTGAGTAGCTGTTTGGGTGAAAGAATGGTAAGATTTCCAACTTCTATCTCATGGAGCTAACTCTGTTCATGAAGGTTGGAACCCCTGCTTTACAAGACAATCAGCATCTCCTCCAAAGCAAGCACAGCAAGCCTTTTACGCTCCCTTTCTGAGAGGTCAAAGACTGTCCTCTACCTACACATTAGTAGGTCTATCCCCCCAGGAACCACCACAAAGCTCCTTGGCTGCTTTTCTCATTTGATCAACTTCACCTTACAAGGAGAGAACAGCTTCTATGTGATCCTCAATGTGTTTAATAACCTCAAAAATTTAAAGTACCCTGTTTTTTGAAACAGAATTCATTCATCTCCCTGATGTTACAATCAGCCTACTCTTTTCCTCCGTTCTACTCCTATCCATTGACTACCAATCCCCTACCGCTATATGGGGGATATACTCACAGAGAACTGACTACTTTCTTCTTATCCTTGGTCCGCTCTCCGCTCATTTCATTGAACTATAACAAATCCCCAAGCTGTTCACTTCAGACTTCTGCTCCTCTCGGAAGGGGATCTGACTCATTTACTCTTAGTCTTGATATGCCTTCATCGGACACGCACTCCTCTAATCAGTTCTCTTATACTGATTATGTGTTCTCTATTACTCACTTTCCGATCATTCTCCGATGTTCTTCGTTGTTCTACGATTATGCGTCCCAATAGTTCAACACTATAAAAGACTCGTAGAACATATTGTATTTTCTCATACTTGATCTTCTGAATCATACGCTTGATCTCGTATCCTGGTCCAATCGACCAGTCTCCTCGACCCTCGATCTAGCTAGTCCGTTGACTAGAACCCTTGACCTTGGTAGTCCGATTGACTACATACTTTAACCCAGCTCTCTAAAGTTCTTGAGGACGAAGCGTCTCTTTGTGAGTACCTCCCTCGAGACAAGAGATAGAATCTTGAGTGTTCGTCTACCAATGAACGACCAACGTAACACCTGACATGTCCATCTTCCATTGTGTTACACACCTAGATCTCACCACTGAATCTGCCTGGAAAATTATTGCCACTGGGTACCAGTACTTGCACTACTTGATGCATCTGTCAATGCCCTGGAAAATGTGTGGTATGGCAACTCACAGCTTACTGGACATCCTCTGGCATCAAAGATCAAAGCTCATTCTGCTGTGGCCGGGTGCAGTTGACAATGAAGCCAAGGTGGTCAGGAAGCTACATCTATGGAAGTTAGATCACCAGAAGGTGGTTATGCTTCACCTAGAACACAAAAAGGTGAGCAGGCACTTCTGGCTGTATGCAGAGCACATAATCACCTGGTGCAAGGTGAACAACAGTAAGTACTTAGCATAAATCATACATCTGAAATGAGACTGACCTTCACAGTAGTTGATACAGTTGAGCATCCTACAATGTCAGAAGAGGCAACTTTCACCTATAAGTTTGATCACCAATCCTTGCCATGATAGTAAAATCAGACTTATGGGCTATGGTCTGAAAGGATGCATGTGGACATTATCCTAATGGTCTAGAAAAGTGGCTTTGGAACGGTCTTCTACTTACTTTGCTTGACTAACAAGGATGCAATTGCTATGACAAGGGTATGATTGCAACAAATGTATGATCTGGAGAGCAGGTTAGAAGGGTGAGTACTTGTGTTGAAAGATGGCAACAGGGAATTTGAGGGCAAATCCAAGTGACAGACCTGGTAAGAGAAGATGCTTCAGAAGGCCTGTAACCTCAAGTCCATGTGAACCTAGATAGGATGGGGATGGGGCAACCTAATAAATACAAAGTCCAGAAGCACTCTCTGGGTGACACAAGTCAACTGCAGAGTGTTTGAATGGCACAAAGCCAGCTTGACCAGATCTGAGTCTGAGAAGAACAAGAGGGCACAATGGCAAAGAGAGAAGTGATGCAGCTGGGGGAGAGAACAGTGATGGGGAGATAGACTTGTTGAAGGCAGTACAATCATGGGAATTTTTGACATGTCCTTGGATCTTGTACTTAGGTCCTGTCTTCATTAGCCATTAATAAGCTAGTGTCTTTTGTTTGTTTCACTCTCCTTTACACCTCTTGCAATGTTGAATTGAATTATGACTGGTGCCATTCATACATAGGCCAGCAAGGTTTAGTAGGTGACACCGACCAAAAAAAAAATGAAAATAGAATAAATCTCTATACATTAAGATAGAGACCACAGTGTCCTGCATAAAGATAAGAGAATTTAAAATTGCATGGTATCTGCGTCATCCTTTAGACTCAATCATTAACACTCTGATGCTTACAGCAGAAAGCTTATAGGTCACACTTCATTCATTTCTGAATTGTATCACTGTAACACCATTTAACACCTCTGTCAATGTGTGCTATCAATAGTAACTCTGAGGAATCCCATCTGTCTCTCATTCCATCCCTCCATTCATCTGTCACTTTAGCACAGTCATCTTTATTACCCAGTCTAAAGTGTCCCAAGTCTCAGTCTGAACCTGCATCCACTGGTTTGGATGTCAGCAGCATTTCCACCAAGGGCACTTCTCCTTACTCTTGTCATTCCTCACTTAGCCCCACCAAGAATCCCAATCATCTTATTAACAAACGGGAATCCTCTGCTCTCCACAAATCTGATCATTTGCCATGCAATTCAGACCCCCTCCATCCTGCCCCCTCTAGTTCTAACTCTGACAAATCTACATGGCCACAGACACTTGCTTGACACATTGATACCATTCATATATTCCCAGGAAAAAAGGACCTGTGCCCCTGGCACTGCACTATGCAGTGTGTTCACTTTGTGTCATGACACACACTGATGCTACTGGCAGAAGGTCTGCAGGTGCATTTTCTGTCAATAGCATAATGTTAGGCTGATATACTCACAGAAGAGGGATGATTTCCTTGAAGCTCTTGCCACTGTACCCAACAGCATTTTGCTGTTGATACTTGATGCCAAATGAGCTGATCATGAATGCATCTCTTTATAACTTGCTTTTACAAATGCGGAGATGAAGTTCTAGTGACATTTATAATACTATAGTGCCAACCCCTTGTGGTGGGCTCCAGTTGTTGTTTGTTCAGAAATATGATCTGTGGAAATGCTAGAGAAATCTCTATGCTGATCAAATCCTCCAGGCCCAATCTGACTAATGAGCTGATGATAGGACATCTATATCTACCAGATCAAACGATAGACAAGGCTATGCTATATCTAAAGAATGAGTAAGAAAACTTTAGTCAATTGGATTCCCAGTCGTTCTTCCTTATCCCAAGCAATAGTACTTATAGGGATTAGGGTTGGCTACTGTTCTAGCTAAGTGATCTAGTCTAATCTACCTAATAGAAGCTAAGCTTGATGCTAATCTATGTTTAGCTAGCTAATATGAATGGGCTTTCTGGCTTGGTTTGCCTAGAAAGGAGAAGAGTATGTAAGCTGTTCTTGGCTTACTATGAAATACTACCAAATGTGGTAATATCTGACACTAAGGGTAATGGTCTGTTTACTGCTGTTGTGGCATACAGATCTAGTTTACGATGCTTACCTTATGATCCATGGTCAGATGTCAGCTCAAAGGAAACATGCTGATGACAACCTGTATCCGATTGTTTGATATCATACCCGCCAGAATGAGCATGGCAAGGCCAACACACAGCAAAGCCTGCACTGTTTCAGATTCTTCGTTACTAAGGATATGCAGCAAAAATTCGACAATGCATTCACTCTAGTGTGAGACAAATTCTTGGGTGTGCATGTTACAGTGCTTTTCAAAATGTTGTGGAAAATGCATTGGAAAAAGTTGTGCCTTGGAGCCTGCCAGGAAAGGACCCCAGGTGCACCTGAGTCTATGGTTATATGCTGAGTAAGCATCATGTTGGTTTGCACCACATCACCCACCACTCATACCACCCCATATCCAGCAACCTCAATTGTTGCACTGTGACCATTCACCATATTCAGAGCAAGGAGGTACAGTTGAAGGCATGTACTGTGAGTTGCCAACAAACATTGCTTGTTATTTACTAGTTACCATCAGTCTGTAAGCTCATTTTCCCAACTTGAAAAGGGCTTTGGATTGTGATGTATAGCGTGGAACAGCTTCAGTACTATCCACCTAGTGCATTATGCCCTTCATCATTGCTCATTACTACCTATGTCACAGTATTCCAGCTGTTATCAATTTATTCATAGTTGTCACCCCTCATGCACATATCATTGCTTGCCCTCTAGTCAGTCATCTCAGGTTCTAACATTCTCGTGCTATCTTGAATCACAAGTGGAAATGGCACATGAAACAAATGCAAACACCATTCAAAGACTTAGAGTATGAGTGGGATATACATGATGTGTCAAAAGTAGTCTCTAGTTGTATTCCTCCTCATGACAGAAGCCAAATGTTCTGGGGACTGGTATCAAGGTTTCAGGGAAGAAAATGAGCTTATAGACTGATGATAATTAGTAAATAAAGAGTGATGTGTATTGGCAACTCACAGTACATGCCTTCAACTGTACCTCCTTGCTCTGAATATGGTGAATGGCCACAGTGCAACAATTGAGGTTGCTGGATTGGGGTAGTGTGAGTGGTGGGCGATGTGGTGCAAACCAACATGATGCTTACTCAGCATGTAACCACAGACTTAGATGCATCTGGGGTCCTTTCCTAGCAGGCTCCGAGGCACAACTTTTCTCAATGTGTTTTCTGCAACATTTTGAAAAGCACTGTAATCAGGAAAAGACAAGAGATGTGCCCTGACAGTCGCCCTAGCACCCAAAAAGCCTGTTTCATGGACTATGAGCATGTCAAACACAATCTGTAAGACACGTGTCTTGAGGACCTCAGGGGCAGGTTGCACCTGTGACAGGAACAGCTGGAACGAGTTGAGAGCCATCCGCTAATGATCAACCTCTGTTCAGTGCTACATATCAAGCAAAAATGGGGGAGACTCACGCACGCGACAAGATAACACAACCTGAGACATATGAGATCCTTTTCACAAAGTGCGAGCTCCTTGTGTTTGACAGCCAGTACAATCAGCTCACCCAGGATGCCTTCCAACGTCGAATTCTCCTCAAACATCTTTGGACAAAGCATTAGAGATTGGTCTGATAGAATAGAGTGACAAACATATGCTGTTGACATGCTCTAGCATCCCAATGCAGAGGGATAAGCAGTGGAGATGAAGCGCATCTGTGCACACTTGTTCCTTTGGCAAGAGCTCCTTGGGGGGGTTGGCACTTTAGATAGTGGTGGTGGCACTTGGGCTCATATTGTCTTTGCCCTCACCCTCCTTTTCACCCTCACCCTCTTCTGCCTCATGCTCGTTCTGCAGCTTGGGCACAACCTTGACAACAATGCAAATCAGATCCCACTCATTCAGTGACAGCATCCTCAGCACATCCAAATGCTGCTCAACAAAACCCTTGGGGAGCCCTTCCTGTGAAATCATGTCCAGCACAAGTTGGAACATCTTGCATCAGCCAATTTCATCCACATAGTCGAGTTTGATGGCAAGCTTGAGCAGCTCTGCGATGACAAACTTGGCATCAATCAATAGGTCATCAAGGTGACCATCGTCATCATGGCTGGGCCATTCATTGGTGTCGAGTTCACATAGCACATGCTCCTGTGCGATGGCTTCAAGGTCTTCCTGGTACTTGTTGCACTGGATGCGAAAAGCGAGGTGGGTCACAATGGGGAGGAATGCCTCTAGTTAGTTTGGTTGTCAGACATGATGCAGTGATTGACATATATGCACACCAAGAATGCTCTTTCGGGGATAAGCTTGTCTCAAAAGGCGTCTTGTCACAGGCACACATTGCATCAGTATCAAAATAACAGAGGCACATATGCGCACCTTTGAACCCGAGCTGATCCAGGTTGTCAACATGGGTGGCCTGAGCAGGGTGTCCTCTGTGACAGTGTTCTCGTGGAGGTTGAACAAGCTGATGAATGCCAACATATCATCTATAAGATTGGCACCTTCCTTGGTCTTGGTTGGCCCCCCCTTATGACATCAACCCAGGCACCGAGCAGAGACCCAGTGGCAGAGCAGACAGCAGGCTCGCAATCTCTGAGACCATTATGGATGATGAGTTCTCATTGCATGATGGAGAGAACATGCAGGTGGATCAGGCCCATAGCAGAGCTATCCGATGTGATGTAGTTCTTTTCGAGAATAACAGAATGGGTAAGTCAATGCATGACAGTGTCTGTGTTGCATGAGCATGCTTTGTGATGGGAATGTTGAGAAGGGTCACATATTGGACCTTGCTGACAGGTTGGGTTGGGTTTGGTGGCAAGGGGCAAGGAGGGGACATATGTGGCAGGCACACAAGAAAGGGTGTTGAGAAGGACATCAATGGTGGTCAGTTCGTCATCTTGTATGTTGGAGGGGTCTTCTGAAACACAGTTTTGAGAGTGTGATGGCTGCTTGTATGCGGATGGGAACTTTTTTGTCATGTATGCATTCGGTGAGGGCTGCTCTAAGGATGTAGTACATGTCTTTGCTGTAAAAGATGGTTAGTGGTGGTGATGAGTGACAAGACATGTGTGTACTCTATTTCTCTGAGGTGTGTGACCATCTCTGTGAGTAGATGTACCCTGCATGACCTTGTCCTTTGTGATGAAACCTTTGAGGGGGAACTTGAGCAGATGGGTGATGAAGCGTGCAGTGGTGGTAACGTCTTCCTTTTCCACTTCATTTGCTAGAGGGGGATGATGAAAAGCCCATCATCAAAGAGATGCACCTTTCATGTTGAGATAGGGGACATATGTGCCGATGAACTTGACAATGTGGTCAGCTTGGGAGATGCACTTTTTGACAGCGATGACACGACAAAAGAGGTTGAGTTGGATGCTGTGATCGCAGTGAATGGACTCGGTGAAAGCTGTGGCATCAATGTGAAGTTTGTATAGAGCGATGATTTTTCTTTGTGGTTCACAGACATGTTTTGGACCTGATCAAAAAATTTTGGAAGTATCTCTATGAGGGAGATCATTGGAGCGGGCATGGTTGAGATATAAGATGTGATGTCATATGATATGGAGGGCTATAGAGTATGTAAATGATTGGAATCTTCAGTCAGTCAGTCAATGTTAACTCAACACTCAAATCTCCTGACACCATCATCCTTGTCATGTGCCTCATGTGAGGTGACCGTGACCGTGACTGGATGGTGTCCCCCACCTATCCATATCTGCACAACTGCAAATGAGTGAATCAATCCACTCATCTCTGACTACTTCTGATAATGGTGAGTCAAACATCTTGTTGCATCCAAGTAACTGATGGTAAAGATCAAACAAGCACCTATATCAGAATCTGGATCTATGTCCACTGGCCTAGTCAACTCCAAGTCAGTTGAATCAGAACAGGGATCCACAATGACTATTCTCAATTCATTCAACACTTTTGGAGGTTCTCAAATCCAAGAGAATATTCCAGTTAGGCATGCTATTATACTAATGGGATAGCTAAATCCTCATGGCTAATGAAACAGTGCTAGTGATGGTCTATGGTTGGCAATGACCACCACCCAGAAATCAATCCAGCATCTTGAAGGGGATACAAAAGCAATCCACTCTGACTTTAATGATTGACTTACAGTGTTGCAAACCACATCACTGAAACTGAAAATTTTCTAGAAGGTTATATAAAGTGATTATAAACCCTCCAATTGCAAAAATGTGAATAATTATTACTACTAGGTAGCTAATATGTTGCATACAAATATATAGGTGAATTCTCATTAATAATAACTAGAAAATTGATCATTCACTATCTTGAGAGCCAACTTTTATCACACATTAGAATTGGTAAAACATTATTGGAGTTGACTATTTTAGAATAGAATTTACCCACTAGAAATGACTCCTTGCCCATGCCACATCACATGATAAGGTTATGATATAGTGATACATAGGGCAATGTGATTGCTAATTTGTCAGAAGATTGGACATGCTTTTCAAGGTCATCCTTGTTGTTCAACATTGAGAATCTATACAAGATAAAAGAATGGTTTTAATGAATGATATTATTGTTATAACTCTGAGATTTATCTCTTCTTTGTATTCTTTGCTCATATTGTATAATCTGATGATCTTATGACAAAGTAATATCAAGTATACTATAATTGCCAATTTCTTACTATATTCTAAAAATGCTGAAATGTTAACTTTATTATTGGGTATGGAGACTTGTAAAGTCAATAGATGAATGGTACAGGTGTTCTAATAAGATATAACAATGGAATTCATGTGATGTATTGTAGTATTTCTGCATGTTATACCATCTGGACAAGTATTTGATATAGTGATATAAAAAACACTGTAGTTATCAATTTCTTACAATCTTAAAGAAGTTTGAAAGGCTCATCATCATTCCCTGATATGAACAAGCTTGATAAAATGGAGAAATTAAAGTGTGAATGACACAAGGGTTTCAGTAATATTATAGCAATGGCATTCAACTAATATATTTTGAGTTCTATTCAACTTAAATGATTTGACAAAAGTAATGTATGAATCTCAATCTTTGACTAAGAGTATTGAAAACATGGAATCTAATGTTCTCTTGGTAATCTTTGTAATAATTAGATTATTACCTCAAATCATTCATAATTGTTTGGCAATGAAATACTTACTTAAGATTCTATTGAACTAGAGACAAAGTGAATTCTAGCATGTACTTTGTATCAAAATAGAGTATTTCAGATATGTTCCAGAGACTTGGAATTCTTAGCATGAATATGCTTCTGTCAAGTTATTGAATCTAATGCTTTATGAAGTATCAAATGCAATTCACATTGCTTCAAATCATATCCTTTGTGCATATTCCTATCACTCCAAGCAAGCATATGTGGGATGAGCACAATATGATATTCACAAGACAAAAGCACATTAGTAGATTAAAGGAATATCTAGGGATTGCTCATGACTCTTGATGTAATCATGTATTCTCTCTGTCACCACATGATCACTGCACTGGCACCTGTACAGCCACAGCAGGCACTTCAGCTGCAGCTCGCTGGTTTTCCATCTGGGCAACAGATAAGGATACCTCATATTCAGGGATATGGGGGATCTCTCAAAAATAGCCAAAAACCTTCCTATTGTATGACATTAGCACATAGTTTGGATTTCAGATCTCATATCATAGTTACCTGACCTA
Organism: Tylopilus subfusipes; assembly: GCA_038091275.1. Lineage (NCBI taxonomy): Eukaryota > Fungi > Basidiomycota > Agaricomycetes > Boletales > Boletaceae > Tylopilus > Tylopilus subfusipes. The sequence goes on from JBBPOB010000086.1 coordinate 28,284, forward strand.
CCAGAGGAATAGTTCCTGCACATGCTTTTTGGCCACTGGATCTGGAGGAGCTTCAAAATAACTAACAATGTTGTTATAAAATGTTGGGACATGAAAATCACCATCAATCATTCCCCAGCATGTGAGGGAGGAAAGGGCAAAACAGAGCTAGTATGCACATCAGTAATAAAATGTGTTACTATTGAGATATAAATCACCTGGACTGCAGTGTATGTGATCACACAAGGTTTGACAGTATGCATCCCAATAAGGGAAGCAATGTGGGAGCACATGGTTTTTCTTGCTGCTAAGCGGGTGCATCTCTGAGTTTCAGAAGATTCCCCAGCAGTGACTTCTTGAGCTGACGTGGGGAAGGTGAAGATGAGTTTGAAAGCCTGAAATGTGTTCAGTATTTATGACCATCTACATGGTGTACAACCATTTACCTTTAATAACAACATAGACTTGAATAATCCCTTCTCAATGTTGCCAGGGTTGTACTCATGTCCCACGTCATACAGGAACCTCGGCCAAGATCTCTCAGAGACTATGAAATGTGGGTGCCGCTCACAAATATTTTTCCTTACCCTAAAAGGTGTTAGCGGGATATGCATAAGAGATGCCAAACACTTGCTTGGCATCATTCCAGTTGTACTCGATGGGACAGAGTAGACATCCAGTTACATTGTGATGTATGCCATGGTCTATCTTGAGGATCGGAAAAATAGGTGGGAAAATGGGGGCATAAAGGTCCATAAGCCAATTCATGACCTCTTTCTTGAGGCTGGCAGCATCATTGCCACAAGCACCATCACTGCCCTTTTGCAGCTAAAGCATATTAGAAAAAGGCTGTATGAGAACAGAGTGACATACATCTCTGAAATTTGACTCAAGCTCGTCTGGTTCGCAGCTCATCAATTTGGGCTTAATTCACAGAAAAAATTTGAGGAACTCCTGAAAGGCACAATAGACACGGTTTTGACTATGAACAGTCAGTATTGTTGAATGGATGAGCAAGTAGCACATACCCAGGGGAATGAGGGAAGGGATGGTCATTGTCGTCCAAACCCTCATCAGCAAGCGCTGCCCGTCTATTGTATTCATGGATGAGGTTGGTTGGGTTTTTGAATAAGGTGACGACTCTTTGAAAAGCTCACCCTTTATTAATGACGCTGGCAGTATTTCTAGAGACCAGAGTCGTTAACTCAAAATACATAGGACAAAATTTTCGGCAACTCACAATTGCCTCGCCTGCTTGCTGGACCAAAGTTCCTCAAGTTCCTCCTCCAGCTCCCTGATTCGATGTTTCTATCTGGGGAGGACTTACTCAGATTCGACATGGGCAGGCACAGAGCTGCTCTGGGGACTGGTGGACAGGGCAGACATGGTAAAAAATCACTGTATGGAGAGATTGAGCATGGAGGAAAGAAGGTGGGAGGGACGAGAAGTGCGTAGAGTCTTGGATTGATTCTTTATAGTTGGCAATGTGCATGCCTAATGTTTCCAAACATAACTTCGGCCAGCTGCATAGGTGTAATGCTACTGCATGATGATATTGAAGCAGTACTCGTGTGCTGTAAGCAGCTGTCAAAACTAAGTTTTGGTGTTGCTGCCATGCATTACAGCAACCCCAAAGACTTACCTGACAGTAATGAATAGCATGCATAGCATCAACCATGGACCACCAATGGACCGTGTAAGTCATACAAGGACAATTGTTACCTGACGATACGCTGACTGATGAGTCACTCATATGCCATCTGAAAGACATTATTGTCAGGAGGGATCATGGCTGCAAAGGGCATCACAAACTAGGACTCGGACGTCTAGCACATTGGCCAATGTGAGTTAGACATGCAAGTGATCACCGAATCTGCTAATCACCATGGCCATGATAAATATCAGGGTCTTCTGGGGATCACAGGTTACCCACTGTACATTACAGCACCCAAAAGACTTACCCAACAAGTAATCAACAATAGCCCATCAACCGTGTTCCCAGGTGCCCTATGTTGTACCTAGGACACCTACTCAACAGCTATGAATAGCATGCATACATCGACCATGGGCCACCAATGGGCCGTGTAAGTCATATAAGGACAGTTATTACCCAATGATATGCCAATCAATGAGTCACTCATATGCCATCTGAAAGACGTTATTATCAGGAGGGATCATGGCTGCAAAGGGCATCACAAACTAGGACTCGGATGTCTAGCACATTGGCCAACATGAGTTAGACATGCAAGTGATCATTGAGTCTGTTAATCACCATGGCCGTGATGAATATCAGGGTCTTCTGGGGATCGCAGATTACCCACTGTACATTACAGCACCCAAAAGACTTACCCAATGAGTAATTGATAATAGCCCATCGACCATGTTCTGGATGCCCCATGCCATACATAGTAGGACAGTCAGAGTCAGGTATGACCATAGATTGAGTTCGATAGCTAAAGAGTTTTAACTAATGGAGGACAGAATGGGCCAAGTCGTGAACCCAAGACAACCATTCAAGCTACCTGACAACTCAGCAATGGACTTGGATGTAGCCAAATAAACTGACCGATAGGACTCGTACAGCTCTGTGGGATGGTGTTCAAGTTATTGGTAAGTATTCGTGCCAAAAAGAATCATCATGAACAAGAATGTCTTGCCCCTCAGGTGACTACCATCAAGTGACTTCGAACTGAGCATCTTGAGGCAAAGTCTTGTTCCAAGTTGCATCACGCAGCTGTATGACGACCAAGGCCATTGTGTTACAAGAGACTGAAAATATTACTTTTCACTTTGAAGAAGGCTCAATTTCAGGCAGTGAAACTTGTTTCAAAACTTTTACACACCTGTAGACTGCTTCTCAGTGATGAGGACTTTGAGTTGAACTAAGCTGCCAGTGTACATTTTCATTCCTATCCATTCCATAGTGAAGAGTTTAATACATTTTACAGAGAATGCAAAAGAAATTTGGCTCATCAGAGGGAAAGATGACAGACAAGCACAAGCTGGAGGCTCGACAGTCAATCACAGTGAGCCACAGTGATGTTTTGTGGTTGCCTGCCTGCAAACACATGCCTGCATAGCCGCACTACGGTGACATGTTTCTTGGGATTTGCTGGTCATTGTCTCCATGCAAGTCAGAGGGTTCAGGAGATCCAGCAACAACTGTGCCAGCATGCCACCGATCACCATCACAGCGGTAGCATTCACCACAACCATCCCTCACCTACTCCTCAGGCCAGGGTGAACACCCCATGTTTGAAGACGACAGCCTGGAAGATGCCCAACCGCCACATGCATCTGGCAACTGGGTTCTTTATCACAAATCTGAAATTCTCAACTATGCACGCCTTACCACTACGCCTTCCAATCAACTTAACATCCTCTCATATATGTGCCCTCCCCCATTCTATCTTGCACAACCTGGTATATAGGGGACACTTTCCCTGCACTAGTGAGTTGTTTCACATCCATGGCGTGTCTTTGGCTCCCTTGCTCACTCTCAACTTTTCATGCACCACATCAACATTCGGAGGCTATCCAAGTCCTTCACTCCCAGGCCTCTGGCCCCAATATGTGGCTATGCAGGCAACCACAAAGTATCACTGTGAGTCACTGTGATTGACCATTAAACCCCCAGCTTGCACTTGTCTGTCATCTTTCCCTCCAACATGAGCCAAATTTCTTTTGCATTTTCTGTAAAATGTATTGAACTCTTCACTATGGAATGAATAGAAATGAAAACATACACAGGCAGTGGTTGCTCGGTTCGACTTGAAGTCCCCATCACTGAGAAGCAGTCTATGGGTGTGCAAAAGTCATGATTAGGCTTCTACATGGGAATGCTTAACCCATGTGGGTCACAGGTGCAGGTTGGTTACCCAATATGTACATGTGCTGTGATTGCAGTGTTGATGTGCCTTGCCTCGCCCATGCCTTCAAGTTGTCCTCACCCACCTCACCCACCGTCCCTCCACACGCAACATCAGCACAACAGCAACAACAACAACAACGATGCAATTGATATGACAACAATGCTACATTGACACGCCCTCTCTCCTTTCCCTCTGAGTCCTCACCCATCTCACAACAACAACAACAACAACAACAACAACATGACTGTCAATATAACATCTGACAGTCTGAGACACATCCTTTCTCTCTCCCTTCAATCCTCGTCCTTGTCCTCACCCACCTCATGACAACAACAACACAACTGTCGATGTCCTCAATGTCCCCCTCATGTTATCAATGCCCCTCTTGTGTCATCAATGCCCCCCACGTGTTGTCAATGCCCCCCCACATGTCCTCAACACCCCCATTGTATCAACAGTGTTGTCGG
>JBBPOB010000087.1:0-32597 GCA_038091275.1 Tylopilus subfusipes
GGACGAATAAGTGCATATCATTCCCATGGACCCTTAATAAGACCAGATTTGTCTTGGCCCAAAAAGAGTCAGATTAAATCTAAGATTTAGATCTCAAGTCCAAGGTTATACACAGCCCCATCAGAGCTATGCATTGATGACCCTGAGCACTGCCCAGCATAGCCCACTAAGGCTATGCCTGTCAATGTTGACATGAGAACCATTCCCACCATCAATGAATGGCATTATTAGCTCATACATTGCCTCTGTGATTCCCATGCCTACACAGCCTCCTGTAAAGTAGCATAAAAGGAGGGCTGATGCGCTGATAAGATAAGATAAGATCCCCCCTCAGAGCGGAGATTAGATCTTCACTAAGGATTAGATAATAACACTTATACTAGTCCAACCTTGTGTACGCTCTTTCCCATCTTTGGCCTAGCACTAAAGCAGAAAGCTAGTACTAAAGAGGAAGGCTTACTAATCAGGCACTTACCTGATTATATAAGCTACACTTACTGGATAGCCACTCCAGCAGAAAGGCAATTGTAACCTAGATAAATCACATCTAGGAACATCTAGTAACTGTTAATGCACACTAGCACAAATCAGCACTCCAGTTTTCCAATAAAGAGGTTTATTACTAAGCCTTATTGAGTGTGAACTAAGTGAACCTTAAGCAAGTTTTCCCACACTTCTCCCCATCACATTTGATAACTAACTCTTGCACAAAGTGCCTCTTGATATTATCTCTAGATAAGTCTTGCTAGGCTCACTATAACTCAACAACTACCAGGCATTAGAAACTGACTATCTCAGAAATTACTACATCTGGTAACCTTATTACTAAGACTTCCCACACAGCCACAGCTCCCATGCTTCAAGCAGGAAAGGACATGAAAGCTTAGACCCTTACCAGTCATAGTGTGATTAGCCACATAACTGCACCATTTTGCTAATAAACATTAGCACCACCAATATCACAAGCTAGGAAGAAGCCAACCCTATTCTCTGAATAGATTATTTGAGATTGGAAGAATGACCAGAGATCCAATTAGCTAAGTTTCTCACTCACTCACTAGCAACACTATTGTTTGATCTGGTAGGTGCATTGTCCATCACCAGCTTATAGTTAGATTGGGCCTGAAGGAAAGATATAAGAGTCCCATAGTATTCATTCATCTTTCCCTAACTAACAACAATGCCCCTTCCAACAGATCTCCTGCAATCTAATCACTGACCTTTCCATTTCCAATGGCTTTGATTTCCTTTTGGTCATAGTTGACCATGGGCTTACAAAGGGGGTAATTCTATGCCCAACCAAGAAAACTGTTACTGCCAAGGGGATCACAACCCTCTTTTATCACAAAGTATACAAATACTTTGGCCTCTATGATAAAATCATTTCTAACAGATGACTACAGTTTACATCAAGATTCGCCAAAGAACTAGGAAAAGCTCTTGAATACTCCCTAGCACTATCAATCATGTATCACCCACAAACCAATGGAGAAACGGAACAAGTAAATCAGGAAGCTGAAATATACCTTCGCATCTTCTGTAAAGAAGAACCCAGATCTTGGGCCGATCACATTTTCCAAGTGGAGTTCTCCCACAATCACTGCCCTCACTCCATTACTAGACAATCTCCATTCTTCTTGATAATGGGATATGAACCCTGTTCCTTACCTGATATCCTTTCACCATCCTCCCTCCCAGCTGTCGAAGTGTGACTCAAGAAACTGAAAGAGAGCTGAAACGAAGCCCTCGCAGCTCATGATCTCACAAGACAAACAATGTCGAGCAGGGTACGAAGGAAATTTAAACCCTTCAAAGTCAGAGACAAAGTGTGGCTGGAAGGCCACAATCTCCACCAAGATCTTATTGCACCGAAGTTCACATTAAAACAAGAGGGACCATTCACTATTATGAACATCCTATCCTTCTTATTGTATAGACTCTGCCTCCCTAAAACATGGAAAATTCATCATGTATTCCACACTTCCCTCTTATCTCCTTATCACAAAAACGCCATCCACAGACAGAACTTCCCAATGCCACCTCTGGACCTTATAGAAGGTGAAGAAGAATATGAAATCAAAAGAATTCTGCACCACAAAAAGTCCACAGCTGGCTTCTCATATCTAATCCAGTGGAAAGGCTACACTATGGAGGAAGACTTGTGGGTCCATGAGAACAACCTCAAACATGCAAAAACAATTCTGGATGCATATAAAAGACTCCACCTCTACCCCCCAAACAAGCAGACTCCATCTACCTCTTGCCGCCACCTTTACTATATCAATAGCCACTAGCCATGTCCCCTTGTTCTGACATCCCTGAACCTTCTATCACCATCTCCTCTCCATCCCCACTTAGTGAAACTACTTGCCTTGGGTCCCCAGAGCCTAATGTCATGTCTGACGTCACAGAAACTGGATGGCCATCAAACTACAATGCCACCTAACCCTGGAGATGTGTTTATCCTGAGCAAAGTCCCACTCCATCACCCGTGTCAGAGCTGATCACCCCAGTCCTCTCTGTTAATCTCCCTCTTTATGCCCATAGGCTGGCAGCAGAATTCCCCACACCAGAAGAAATAAATGAACCAGTTTGCCAACCAAATGCACAGCTCTCACCTTGCTGTACCCATTGGAGCTCATCTAGACATGGACTCACCACTGTATACAGATCTCATGCCTCACATTCCTTCCTACAACCCTCACCATGAAAGCACCCCATTCTTGGACCATCCACACGATTAGAGCCATGCATGAAGAAGCATTGTTAAACTTGTCTTTAGTGTTACATCAACTTGAAATGTTTGAGTTCCTCAAAGACCTAGACAGGTATCTATGACAGATCACAGAAGACGCTAACACTCTAGTCCCTGTAATCGGGGTAGCAGCCCCTACACCTGCCTCGTCCATTTCTGCATCAAGTTCACCTCTTGATAGTGAAACCATTCAAGTCTTGAAACTCATGAAGATGGATCTATGAGCCTGCCTCAGGAATCAAGCACTAGGACAACTTGCTATCAAAGGAGCAGCTCCACTTCCCTGATCTGACCCTCGTTACCCCAATACCTGTTTTCAGTGCCACTTGCTTGACCACATCAGGCAGGAATGTCCCTGCTACCAATGCCCCATTTGCCTTCTATGGGGACCACTACACACACAGTGTGACTACCCACTGCATAATCGCCTTCAGCAGCACCGCCATATAGCAACAACTTCTTTTTCATCATTGGCATCCTCCGTGCATAGTCACCATCCCATTCCCATTATGCCTTATTAAAGGCCACCTCCCCCTACCCCTAGACCCTCATGAAGGAGGAGATGTCGAGCCCCTGTACCAGAAGAAGAAGAAGGAGTCAATGAGGATTACTATGATCCAGTTGGTGATGCCAACAACTGTGGATCCCTGGGTGCTGCATATGGGGAGTTTTAAGGAGTTGTATCAGTGATTCGACAGCTACAAAGGGGGTATTGTTACAACTTTCTTCCTTGTACTATGACCTTGCTCTTGTATTCACCTTGACTTTGTATTACTAATCCTGATCCCACTTTGGATATAGGATCCCACCTTCCCATTGGAAGCTTGTATGAATGGTACAACTTCTTATTCATGGTTTTCTATTGGCCTTTGAGATCATACAATTCTATTTTCTCAGTCCTGATTGGTTTCTATGAATTGTACGAGTTTTCATATCCTTTCTTGTCTTGGTCCATGCAACAGACCCAACACTATTTAAGTCCAATGAGTAGTACTCCTAGTCCTCACACTAGTTCTCTCGTACTACTAGCCTTCTCTTGTACCTTGCTACACCAACTCACAATCCACTTTTCATTGTGATTGACCTTGTTGTGTTCTGAGTTGACCCAGTTACTCAGTCTAAAGATTTCCTTGATTGACCTATGAAACTAGGTGACATCCTCATCACTCTACCTCAAGCAGTCTCATCATTCTTCAGGGTACCTATCCTTGACACCACCCTAGTCATCACCGTTGTCCCCATACAATGATTCAATGAAACTATCGTCTTAGTTGAAGCCTACCTTCTCCTTGCCTTTGAAGGTTAGTATACATCTCACAGTGTAACATGTCCTGGAAGACAAGGTGCATGCATCGGGACCATCCAAGCATGATGATGGCAGTAGATGCATGCCAAAGAAGCTAAATAACACATTAGAACACGAGTGCAAATACTCAGAGCAGGGTGATGAGGAGAACTTACCACATAGAGCTTCAAAGGATCCATATGAGCCGAGCAGCAATGCAGCAGAACCAGACAATGCCCACAACAATGGGGAAGATCCTAGGAACATCAGAAATGAGCACGCCCATGAAATGCATGCACCACATTGAGATACCAGGCCAGACAACTCTAGAGACAACCTAGAGGAGTCAAGTGGCATCAAGGGTGATTAAACATTGTCAAAGGCACCCAATACAATGGTATAGGCTGTAAAAGCAAGCAGGACAGGCACATTGCTGAAATGAACATGCCAGCTAGAGGGCCAGGAGTGTATAAGTCACTAAGTAAGCTAAGGTAACTATGGTGCAATGTAAGGTATAGCTTATGTAAGCCTAAATACTATATTTGGAATAAATTCCAACACTCCCCCTCAAACACAAGGGGCGAAGAATAGCTGTAAGTGTTTGCCAAATAAAAGGAATGATAAAAGGGATGTATACCCAATAAATTGTTGTTAAAACGAGTGTATCACGTCCTTCAAAATGAGTGGTATTGTCCGTGTCGTGCTGTGCTGGCATGGTTGCCCGATTTGGAAAGTCGCAGCTCGGCTGTGGTTGCGCTGTCTGAGTGCGCGCTCGACTTTGATCAACTTCAGTACCGCCGTCTTCACATATCGTGCCTCTGGATCGCTCCTGCGTCGTCTATAATCAATATACAAGATGTCCATCCGGTTTGATTTGTCCGATACGGTTTTGATGGTTCCGGATGGCCTGGTAGGTCCATCTGGTGTGACTGACTCTTGTAGGTTGCGTTTTGAGTCATCCACGTCGACGCAGAGGGTTAGGATGGGTGTGAGGTCGTCTGGCATGGTTGGGAGGTGGATTGGATGGCCTAGGTGCATCCGCTTTCATCTGCTTTCGCTGTCTGTGCTGACCTGTCTGGTATCCAGCTAGTGCCTCCGTTTCAACTCGTTTTGAGTCGCAGCGTGGTGCGCTCGTTGCACCATCTGTTTTCCACCCTTTCCCATCATATGTGGTGCCGTCAACATCGATTTTGCCACACCAATCGCTCTGGACGTGTCTCGACTTGGCCTGCTCACCTCTATGGCCTCCTGGCCAGGTATCTCGATGATGTGCGTTCATTTCAACGTCGTGCTCGTTCCTGTCGCTTCCATGGTGTATCCCGTCACATTTGGCATCGTCGACAACCTTTGCGTGGTTCGGATCGCCTTCGACGTGTTCCATCACCTCCTGGTTACCCTCTGGGCCTCCTGGGGCTCTATCTTGACATAGTGCATCCGTTTTGTCGGCGCACTCGTTCCTAACACTTCCGGGATGTATCCCATCGCATTGGCTGCCACTTACAATGTTTTCACTGCCCAGATCACCCTCGACGACTTCCAACTCCCCTTGCTCACCCAAATGGCCTCTTGGGGCTCTATCTGGACATGGTGAGTTTGTCTCCTCGATGCACTTGTTCCTGACACTTGTAGGGCGTTTCTGGACACTGTGGGCATTGCCTGGTGTTGCGCCATCGCGTTCTGGCTCCTCTGGGGGTCTATTTGGTAAGTTTTCCTCACCCTCCTCTGAGCGTTTGGGCTCCGGTTCTGACACATTTATAGACTTCTTCGACACGTCTCAACCGTCCTGGTCATGTCCTGATGCTCCCGATGTGTTCGCATCGCCGCTGGTGAGCTCGATGTCACAGCTCATGGCTGCTTTCCTCTCCCCCTCGAGCTCGATGCTCAGGGGTTCGCTCGTTCGCTGTACGGCTTCGTCAGGTGGTGGAGGTGGTTCTGGGGGTTTTATAGGTACGTCGTCGACATTTGTTTCGGTGTGCTGATCGCTTTTGTCAGCCCTCGTCGTCGATCGCACGCGTGTCCTCGCACTCTGTCTCACCCCCTCCATCGACGTGTTGTGATGCGTTGTCGACCTCTCAACCTTGTCCTGGACATCTCGCTGCATCCCTGCGACCTCCCTGTTGGTCCCTGCATCTGCGCTTTCGAGCGCGACACACTGGTTCAGTTTGGTGTGGGTCTCACCCCCTGGCTCGACCTGGACGTCTGCGGGGTCGTTTGATGAGTCCTGCGCATCGTTGGATGGTTCGTCTGGGCTCCCTGGTTGACGTTCCTCATCGCCGTTGCTGCCTGTACCCTCTGTGCGCCCTTTCGACGACTTCGGCACCTCTGTCTTGGCCCTCTGCTTGTCGCCTCACCTTCCCGTGCCCTCAGGCATGTCGGGTGGCTCTGTAGGCTCGTCTGGACAATGTTCATCATCATCCGTCATGTCTGCAGGGTCCTCCGATGGTCTCACTGGGTCTGTCATCTCCGTGTCGGTCGGGTGGTCATGCGATGCATTTCGTGCACTCGTGCTGGTCGCCATTTGGTTGCCTTGGTCCTGAGTGGCCTCGGTACTGTATAGCTCGTACACAGTCAGCTCAGTGCTGCCGTCGCTCGCCTGTCCTGTGCACTCCCCCTCGAGCGACGCGCTTGGGGGTGCATCCGGTGTTGTTGTGGTGGTGGTCTCGTCTTCGAACGTATCCACTTGACTGTTCTCATTGTCGATGCGCTTGGCATGTGCTCGACAATCTTCATCGTTGTTGCTGCCCACTACTTCCTGGCCCTTCCTGTGTGATTCATTTGCATGCGGTGTTCGTGCTGGCAGTGGGATTGTTGACTCGATTGGTGGTTTGTCAACGCGCTTGGCATGCGCTCGACGTTCTTTGTCAACTCCCTCCCAGCTCTCGACTTCATCATCCACCACTTCCCAGAGTGGTTCGAACTCGTCCGGTGGGTTCTGCAATGTGCCTGTTGGCCTCGTTGGCTCTGCGTGTGTTGTGTACGGGTTCGCAGTGTCAACGGCCACTTTGTGGATCTGACTTGTCAGTGGGATTGTCGACTCAATTGGTGATGGTTTCTGGGGCCATTCTGTGGCTGCGCGAGGGGCTTCCAAGTCGCGCACAGGCTCCTGAGGTGAATTCATAGCGGCATGAGGGACTTCTGAGTCGCACACTGGTATTTGTTGATTGCCAACCTTGTCGCCCACTACTTCGTCATGGCTTGTGGCCACTTCCCAGAGTGGTTCTGGTGATTTGAGCATTGGTGGGATTGTTGACTCGACTGGATATGGTGTGAGTTCAACCATTTGGTGGTAGACCTTGGCATGGTCTCCACGGTTGTCTTGTGGGCCACTCGCCAGGGTCACGAGGCTTACACCATCAATCCAAAGGTCTTCTGTGGTCGTTTTGCCTGGTGCATTGGCTGCGGCTGCGCCTTTGTGGACTCTCCCACACAGCGTTTCACCCACTTGCTGGTGTGCGGTGTCGAACCTATTAGTTAGGTAGTTGATACATTCCTGTGCTGTACCGTAGTGTTGAAAATGCCTTGAAATGGATTTGGGGACTGTGCACTTGACAATTCATCTTGTGAGTGCGTCACGAATGTCACTGAATCGTTCCGGTGGGTTTCCCGTGAGGTAATTGGCTACACGCTGGAGCTTGGCGCACTCCTGAGCACCTGACCTGCCCACTAAAAGAACCTAGTTAGGCTCCTCCATTACGTGCTTCCTCAAGCCTATTTAGGCTCTTTTTCCGAGAATTGCTGACACCACAGATAAAACCATGCCCAAATATGAGCCTTAGGCCTTGTTTGAGATGCTTGTTAGTAGGATATTAACTTGGCTATAATCAGTTATGAAGTCGCCATCTTGGCTTGATAACTTGGCCATTCTGCAACTCAGCTCATCCCCACCAGACTCTATCTGAAATTGAGTGCGAACACAATTTGGAGGTGATAGACAGATGCCCGCCTACCTGATGCTCGTCCGAGTCCTACAACCAGAACAGCACCTGCAGCTCATCCAGTATATGACCCTCCTTCTCAACATCATCATCTGTTCTGTAATCGGCGTCATTTCTTCAGTCCCTCCACCCTGCAAGGACCCAGAGCCCTGCCACACCTCTGCACTTTCTGGTGCAGGCTGGGTACTAGAACTGTTGACCGGCCATCCGGATCACATCCGAAATGAACTCAGTGTGCATGCAGAACTCTTCAAAGCACTCATTACAATCCTCAGAAGCTATGGCCATTCAAACACAAGGTCTGTTTCCCTGGAGGAACAGCTATCCATCTTCTTGTACACCTGCGTCACCGGTTTGCCCTCAAGGCACATAGGCAAGCGATTCCAACGATTGAATGACATCATTTCACGGTATGTCAATTACTGCTAAAGTGTCATCATAGAACTTGATTGTTTTTAGGTACTTCTGCAAGATGGTTACAATTTTCTCCTTGCAACCATTCTACATGACTTATGTCAAACCACCTGGCGCTGACAACCTCTCTCCCAAGATATGTTCCAACAAAAAATTTTGGCCGTACTTCAAGGATACGATTGGCATGATTGACAGCAGCCATCTTCCAATCATGCCACCTGCTTACTTGGCTTCCCCTTACCGAAACCGCAAAGGGTTTCTTTCACAAAACTGCCTTTTCGCATGCAACTTCAACCTTCACTTCATGTATGCACTCACTGGATGGGAGGGGTCCACTTCGGATGCTTGGATCTTTGGTGATGCTTGCTCACACAACTTGCATATTCCCAATGGTAAGTATCTTCTCAGTGACCTCGGTTTTCCCTCCAAGCCATCTATACTTGTTCCATATCAAGGAGTTCACTACCATCTGGCAGAATGGGGCCATGCAAATATGCGGTAAGTAATTGCTTATTTTCTTTTACTGAAACTGATGAAAGACAGACCTATAAATTGTCAAGAACTGTTTAATCTATGACATGCATTGGTGTGAAACATCATTGAATGTGCATTTGGTGTCCTGAAGAAATGTTTTCGGATCCTCCTTCTGCCACTCCCTTATTCGCTTGACATACAGGTGCACATTCCAGTGGCGCTTTGCACCATCCACAACTTCATTGTTTTACATCAACCCGATGAAGAAGTCATACCTAATGATGATCCAAATGGCCCCAACAGTCCCCTGCAGAAAGACACTGAGGGTGCTGATGATCTCGAAGATGAGGATGGGGACATGAGTTTGTGCAATAGGATTGTGAACACGATGTGGGACAATTATGTACAACTTTGGGACGCTTGAGCAGCAGACACTGACAGTGATGGCAACGACGATGACAGTGACTATGATGATGGCAACATGTAATTGATACAACACAGAAATACATGTTACTACTGGTATGAAATGTTTTTGAGGAATGCATGAAGTACAAGTATGATAAAGCCTAAGGGCCAGACGTGCCCAAGTACGATATATTATAGTTGACATCATAGTCCATGTTCAACGACATGTCGCCAATGCTGTCAATGCCAATAAGTGGATCTCTGGTGACATGGCCTGAAAAAAGGGCAGATGATGGTACATAGCCAGTGCTTGGCCCTACCAAGAACACCCCATCACCATACACATCATTGCTCAGGAAAAAGGAAGGCAATGGTGCAATGGCAGCTGGTACCCCCTTGTCATGTCCTGAAAAAAAGGAGGTGGACGACATCGCAGATGGCAAGCTTGACGGCGAACTCATCAATGTGGTGTGCTTCTGCCGGTACCAGCCCAGTGCGACATTTTGACAGACCATTGGGTCTGTCAGCTCAGCGTACATCTGGCAAAAGGACTCATTGGTGAGAAATTCCAGAGCAAGCTCGGTACAGATGGTGGTGTTCAGCCCGGCATCGTTGTTGAGGTGGGCAGCCACAAGCAACCTGAAGGATGAAGGCTGAGGGGAAATTGGGGGCACAGACATGAAGGGGGATGCTGTCGGTACAATGAGTAACTCTTGCATGCCCTTCATGAAATCTGTTGCCTGATTGATCACACCTGTCATCCTGGTCATGGCAGTGGCGTTTGCCATACTGGACTGAGTGTGAGTAATCTTGTAGCATTTGCTAGCAGCGGCAGAGGAAATGACGGAAGATGATCTTGCAGAAACGGCTGGAGTTCACGCTCGATTCTTACCCTTCATAGGCCCAGGCGCTGATGACACAAGACTTGTTCAGGTGGAGGGAGGGTGAGGGTGTGGCATGTCCAAGAAGGTACAATTCCCACTTTCTGAGGAGGAAAACGCATGGCTTTGTGAGGTTGAGGGGGAAGCTACATTGGTCTGATTGAAGACAGACATGGCACTGTGTACGGCCGCAAGTTGGGTGGTGGGATCAGGCGAGGTGATATCCCTCCCGATGCTGAGTAAGCCGTCCAGGTCCATGTCGTAATCAAGCTCAGCATGACCGAGCATGAATTGTGATGAGAAGGGAGAGTTGGCAGAGTCGCCAAAGCCAGATGTGTCGGTGATTGATGTAGAAATGTATTGCTCACTTTCATTGTCCTGAAACTCGTCCGATTGCATCGTATCATCTAGCTCCACATTAAGTCCTGACCCCTCCGTGTATGTGTGGTCCCCTGTAGCAGCAGACAACTCAGATAATAACAAATTCATCCTCTGAAAGAATGGCCAGCCTGTGTTGTGATAGTGTACCAACTCCTTGCCCTAAGATTGATGTTAGCATGCATGGCTTAGGTTGAATAAATCAGTTTACATACATTGACGCTTGTGGATATGAATTGTTCCCAAGCTTGATTGTCTTCTGGTGTGTCGGAAATGTTTGTGCCATGCGTTGTACTCCACTGACCGTGTCCGGAACCGTTGTTGTAAGCTTCTATGGCTCTGTATTTTTTCTTGAGCTGCCAGTAAAACACGGTCAGTATGGCGTTGCGAACACGCGTTGCGACATATGGCTTGGTATTTGATATGGATGTTTGAGGTGTCCTTATCAGCTGTGAGGGATCATGCAGCCTCAGTCCAAATAGATTTCTGAAAGCTCAATGCCTGCCCCATCTGGGCCTTCCTCGCAATGAGGAACTCAATCAGACGATGGGTTTCATCGTCATCCCAGATGGCATGTTTTGCTTTCTTGGATGCTGGTCCGGGTTGACACATGAGCTGTGCTGCCTTGATGCCACAGAGGACGACGAAAGATGAGAAACCAAGGAGGAGGTTGTGTAGATAATGGGGGTCAAAATGGGGGTGGTTCGAGGGCATTGGGGAAAGTGAAAAATTTAGACTCTGCTTACCCGAGTTATGAGGTACTAGTACAACAGCCCAGACTCTCCACGAATGCTCCTGCCATCTCAGCCATAAACCAGTTACCAAGCCAAGACGGCAACTTCATAATCGATTATAGCCAAGCTAACATCCTACTAACAAGCATCTCAAACAAGGCCTTAGGGTTTTCCACTGCATGGCTCAGTGCCGCTTGGCATCTTTGGCATCCTCTGCTGTACTAATTGCTCGCCAACCTTGAAAGGAGTCTCCGTTGCCTCCAATATTCTCCCACGCTGCTTATCATCTCCCTCATCGTTGTCGTCATTGGCAGCGGCGAGCCACCCATTCCTCGCCGTTATCATTGTTGTCTGTGGTGTACTTGCTTGTTTCTCATTGTTGCCATTGCCATCGTCATCATCATCCATGCTGCACTCGTCCGTCCCTCATTGTTGCCGCCATTGTTGTCCACAGGACGAACTCACTCGTTTCCCATCATTGCTATTGTTGCCGTCTGTGACGAACTCACACATTTCCCATTGTTGTTGCCATTCGTGGCAGGTTTATCAATTGCCATTGCCATTGCCACCACACACGGTGAACTCGTTCATTTCTTGTTCTCACCTGATCCATCTGTTTCCTTCCTCCCTTCATCTGGATTCGCTCACTCTCTGCACCTCACTTCTCATCATCGCTGCTGTCGTCTGTGGCAAACTTGCCCATTTCCCATTGTTTCTGCCATTGCCACCACACACGGTGAACTCATCCACTCCTCCTCCTCTCCCAACCCATCTGTTTCCTTCCACCAAGTCCCCCTGCCTGGACTTGCTCGCTCTCTGCACCTTGCTTCTCATTGTTTCTGTCATTGTCTGTGATGAGCTCACCTGTTTCCCATTGTTGTTGCCATCTCCGTTGCACGTAGTGAGCTCACTCATTTCACGTTATCATTCTCCTCACAGAACTCATCTGTTTCCTTCCTCTTTTTTTCCAGATTTGTTTGCTTTCTCTGTCATCATCGTCATCATCTCGCTCTTGCTTTCCCTCGCCTACAGTTCAGCTGTGCCCACTGACTATGTCACAGTCAAGGTTCAGTGGTATTTTGAAGTCAACCATCATGCACTCAATGCGGTGTGGGCGATGTCGGCGTGAAGTCTTACATGCTGCAAAACAGCAGGATCATATCTGTACTGGTGATTCTAGGTGGCGAATTGGCATGCAAGGTAATGTCAATATCAAATTCATATGTTACATTGTTCTTACCCTCCCAACAGCACTGTCTGCAAGCGATCAAGATCTTGTCAACAGCATGATGGTGCATGATGACCAACTCGTGACCTATGATGTTCCCTTCTCTGAGGGTACATCCACTGCTCCAAGTGCTGACTTGGGCTGGGAAGATGACATTGACTGTGAAATGTTCACTGAAATGGTGTTGCAGATGGCAGACTCTAATGGGTAGTGAGTCTTGGATCATTTCTTCCCTTGCATGAATTAATTAACCTGCTCCACAGTTGCTGCATTGATGTCTGTGTCCGAACAGATCACATGGAGGCACAGACAACACATTGGACACTTCAAATGGATTGCCTAGTTGCTGCTTATCTGGAGTACTGTGCAAATGATGCCGGTGATGGCATGCCCCAGCCACCTATGCCAAGCGGCGATTGTGAGAGTTTGCAACTTGTGGACATCAGCCTTGTTGACATGTTCTGTAAGTGTTCTCTCATTGTCAGAAGTCAATGCTAATTTATTTCAGTCAATCAGTGTGGCTCATTTCACTTATCACCATCACAGCAATTCCCCAACAAGTCATTGATTTCTCATGGATACCTTGGTTGCTTGCCCCTGCACCCAATGGTCGCAGTGTCAATTCACACACTTGCCATATTCCATCAATATTACCACAGTTGTCCTGGTTTCAGTATTCATGCACAATGTAAAGCTTTATGTCACCTGCATAGTGTAAGTTCATTTATTTATCCTTGACACAAAGTTGACATTGACTGAATATTGATTAGGTACCATATTGTCCCTATCTCAGCACTCAGTTCTCTGCAGCATTTGACATTTATCTCAAGATTCTCACATGAGTGGAGCAAAGGGTCAATGCTGCATTGGAATGTAACACACCTGATTGGTGGATGCAAAATGCTTGTACTGCATGCTTCTACAAACTCAAAGATGAACTGCCACTTGAATTCTCTTATCTTGCAAGCATTGATGGTAATAATAGCCTAAAAAGATGGGCATCATGGAATTCTTGAAAGATGCCATGTGTTGATTTACGAGAGCCATGCTTGGACTACTGGATTAGCTGGCATGACATTGATTGCTTTCAGTATGAGGTAACAGCCTGAGCAGTAAGTGAAGTTGTCTTGTTACTGCATTATTTTGCTAATCATTCCCTAGCCTGGATCTCGTTCATGCAGTGATGATTGGGAGGATGTTGAGGATCCCAATTCCAATGTGATGCATTGCATTGAATGCTGGAGAAATGCTGGCTCAGCAGAGTGCCAAAAAATGCTCAAAGTCTTTGACAAGTTAGGGATATTCATAGCATGCTGCCGGCATCGCTTTGTGCTTGCAGCATGTGATATGGTCCAGATGGGTACCATAAATGTTGCTCATGGAACTATGTTGCTTACCAATGTGTGGCTCAGGGTAAAGTATCCATTGGCAATCATCAATTGCTTGCTTACTGTGTATGGATCTGATGGTGGCATTGCCCATGACATTGGCTGTGCATTTGCCACAACCCTTGCCAACAGTGTTCTTGGACCACAGGCTTGGGCTTCCAACTTGCACTTGATGGTTGGTGCTTTCCATGGACATGCCCACAACCACCAATGCCAACTGAAGTGGCATCCAATGTACATTCCTGGAACTGGTCATACTGAAGGTGAAGGCTGAGAACATGTGTTTTTAGCCTTGAATGCACTTGCATGAGGCACACAACATGCCAGCTCCTTCCATTGACATCAAGCTACTGAGCAACATTTTGCATTCTGGGACATGGACAAGTATGCTGCATTGAGTATGGATCTTTCCTTCATTGTTCCATCCTTCCTTACATGTTATAGGCACTTTCTTATGAAACCACTACCATGAAGCACTTAAAGTGGTGCAAACTCTTGTGGCCAAGCTCTTGGTTATCCAGAATGAACTTGATCTCACTGATGATGACTTTCCGCGATTTCATGAAGCCGAGAAGAGGTATTTTGTAGTGCTCAAGGAACTGCCATGTGAAGAGCATTTAAAGGTTTGATATGTTGAGATGTTGGATGAGCTTGTGGAATGTCAGTGAGTTCATCACCTCTGAGTCTGCCATGTGCCTACTGTTGCTTACAGATTATAGGAACGAATGGAACCTAGCTTGCATGACTGCCAATAATGTTCACACCTGTATGGCGAATAATCAAATTTTTATCACCATTTTCCATGCTCATAAGCATATAGACATTGCTTATGCAAAGTTACAGAATGCTGAGATCCAAGTGGGTCATATGGAACTCCAGCTGAAAATTGAGGAGCACTGGGCTATTGGTAGTGAGCAATACATGCACTACAAGCAAGAAGCCTCTATGGGAAAGTACCGTGCAGTGCTTGATGAGCTCAAGCAGCTTGTGGTTATGTGCCTCTTTGAACTATTGAAGATGTCGTTGTGGGGGACAGGTCACTTTAGTTATTCTTGTTGATTACCCATTTACTGACGCTGCTAGTGGCTTTCGTAGGATATAAGCTCCGATGCCAAATCAGCAAAGCACTGCAATGCCAATCAGTGGCAATCCATACTACCATTACTCGGTATAACATGCAAGCTCAGGCTCTTAACCCACTATGATCAAAGATTTCATGGAAAGGTATCACTGACTACAGCTTCCTTGAAGAGTTTGATCTCCTGTGGTATTCACATGAGGATGTGCAGTCAAACAACTGGACAAAACCTACCTATCATGAGGCTATGATAAAGCTTTTTAAGCTTCAATGGGCATGTGAGGATATTTTACGATTAAACATTGAAATTCGGCAGTTATACACTACTATCCATGACAAAGAAATCGCAGTATCAACCACAATTCAAAATCTGACTGACTCAGACCCCCACTTGACTCTAGAAATGTGGTGGTGGCAGCAGGAATGTGCAGCCATCAATGTGGTCCACCTCCATTGGCTTGCTCAGATTCAAGAGCTTTCCAACTTTTCAGAAATGCTCAAACTTGGCATTCGTGATGTGGAGGAATGCACATCAATGGATACACTGGAAGACCTGGTGGTTACACCTGTTGATGGCATGGAAAGTCACACATGTGAAGTGGAGAGAATCATTTCATTGGAGTATCATAACACTGATATTCTTGAGCAGATAGAGGATGATCAGTCATTGGAACTGTTTGCACAGTATATAGAATGTATTGGTGACTTGGATTAGCACATTATCTGTGATAGTGTTGTACATCACTTCAATTCAATGACAATTTACCAACCCAAAGACTCAGATGCCATTCAAGGGCTTCTCCAAGCATGCACTTGCACTGACCAATTTCACAGGGCAGAAGACTGGAGAGCTTGGCCCATGCATGGCTTGAGCAACAGTGATCTTGTGTGAACTAATCACCAGTGCAAGAAAGGTGTGACAGGGGTAAAGGAGCAGGGACAGAAGAGGGAGGGGGGAGAGGGGGGATGCCTGGAAGCCTCATCTTGTGCACTGGCATCTTGTCAATGTCAGAGGGTTCTGTTGAGAATGAAGGGTCTCCTTCAGACACCTTGTTGATGTGTATGGTGTTGAGTAAATTATTAGTGCACAATACATTGGTGGAAGGAGCAAGATTGGTTTTGAAGTTGATGCTGATCTTGCATTGGTGAGCAGACACTTCAAATACTCTGACAATAAACATTATCATTCATTCTCTATCTCTGATACTACTATAGCTATAAGTGAACACTACAATCCTTGATCTCCTTCAGGTTGCCATTGGAAGCACTGGCATGAAAAACCATTGGCTGGTTCATCATGATTGCTGCTGTTTTATCACCAAGGTGTGATCTTGAGTTTGTTGAACACTGGTCCTTAGTAGGAGAACATTTAACATTCACAGACAAGCAATGATGAAACCAGTTAGGTACATGCTGACCTGCACAAAGATCATAATGTGCTGAGTCATGTACATATCCTATGACCAAGCCCTTCTGGCTATAGATAGTCAATACCATATGCTATCATCCCTCCAAGTTTCATTTGATCACCATAATCCATTCCTGAGATATTCACAAATCTCTGAGAACCACTCCAGAATGACAACTAGTATTATGATCGCTAATTAGACTAGCAAATTTTATGTAGTAGGCACAGATCACATGCTCTCAGGTCAGCTGGTTTACTAGGATGAATGTCCCATACGCACAACCAAGTTCTCAGCTTTGCAATCCCCTGATCCATCGTGTGGATGTGGTATGTCTGTGTTGGGTTGTGGTTGTTTTGCTGCTGGGTTTGGAGTGCTGGATCCCTCCGATCCAGAGCATGATTGGTTTTTTTTCTGTGTTCGACATGATGGTCATTATCTCTGAAAGAGAATAGCTGTTATAAGGTGTGGTGAGGAACCCACCTGTTGCTTATAAGCCCAGTTCGTTCAACTTGAAAAAGCTTGAACAGCTATAGCGATCCAGCCCCATTTTCAATGCTGGCATATGTACTTCAAGTTAACTCTATTGCCTAAATTTACATATGCCAACATCCGATTACATATCCTTGTCAGTGTCTCACACGGGTTCAGAGGTGTGCGTTTCAAAATTGGAAGAGCTATCTATTAATTGGTGGAATCACATGACCAGAAATGAGTCATCATTTAAGAGGCTGCATTAACGGACCATTTCAGAGTTTAAAGACTTCAACATACTCACATGAAAAAGAAC
This sequence comes from Tylopilus subfusipes, assembly GCA_038091275.1. Lineage (NCBI taxonomy): Eukaryota > Fungi > Basidiomycota > Agaricomycetes > Boletales > Boletaceae > Tylopilus > Tylopilus subfusipes. The sequence continues at coordinate 17,152 of JBBPOB010000087.1, forward strand.
CTCTGATGGCACAGCTCAGATCTGCTGTAAGATATATCAAGACCATGACAAAGGGCTCTTCGATGTCATAACCAAGGGATCAAATTCTGTCTCCGTCCTGAAGGATCTTATAAGGACCAAGATAACCAAGTTCCCTGGTGTTGCTGTGAAAGATCTCCGTCTCTACTCCATTCCTGAAGGCTTGTCACCCATGGGCCTCAATCAGCAAACATCCCTCAGCCCACAAACTCAAACAAAGAACCTCCATTCAGATTATGTGATTATCATCGATGGGCCTTGGCCAAGTGTGTGCTTACCTCATCATTTTGTTGCCATACTGACTCATCACTGTCCCAGTCACCATCAAATACTGGGTGTATGGTGATGAGACTGATGATATTCAATTCATCGATATTTTCAAAGAAAACACCACCCAAGCACTCAAAGCATCCATTCTTACCAACAGCCAAGACTTTGGTGATGTTTCATTAAGGAATGTTCACCTTTACAAATTCTCGCCCACAACAGCTAGCACCCCCGAAAAGATACTCGATTCCCATCAACTTTCTCGTTTGGATCTTGTCAAGGACTCTTTGTGGCCTTTGTCAGAAATATGTGATCCTGGTAGCATGCTTCACTTAGTAGTTCTTGGTATGTAGTTTTTGTAGTTTGAATCCTTCAACTTAGCTCATCGCAGTTAAGTCATGGAAGGTAGCTGTTCAATGTAGAATTTGGGGGCTATATCATCTCGACCCATTCCGAGTCAAGATTAGCATGGATGAAGACATCACTGAGCTCAAGCAGGAAATCAAGAAGGTTTACACTGGTGACCTTGGTGCTGGCGTTCATCACCTCCAGCAGTTCAGGCTTGAGGCTCAGGCATGCAAGGAAGCAGTCCTTCCTGAGGTCCTTGGTGATACCGCTTCGGGTACTCATCTGGATGGGGGGTTGAAGTTGTTGACAATCCTCAAAGATCTGGCCCTTACTGAGTCACTGCATGTTGTCATTCAGGTGGCCACCGAAACCGAAAGTATGCTTGGCCAAGATAATTGATAGTAATTTGATTGTACTCACATATCCAAAAGAATCATTAAAAGCTCCTCTATTGACACTTTGTAACATTCAACCTGAAGCTTATCACATGATCATGATGGCACATAGAGACTATCTGATATCCATCAAAAGTGAAGGTCCCTCTCAGTCTGGCACACCATCTTCATTCCGGGCTTGACAGCAGGATCCAAGAATGCACAAAACTATAGCCTGTGGTTGTCCCAACTCTGTAGAGGATCCTATCCCTCCAACCTTACTCCAACCCATCTTTGGTTGCTTTGTTGACGACTGCAAGTCTATCAGACCAACATTTGAGGATTATTCATTCGCTGAAGACCTCACAATGGCTATGTCAGACTTGTACAATGGCGAACTTGAGCGCATTCGAAGGGTTTCCCAAGTATTCACAAGGTATGACATTCCATTCCAATTGGGGGACAAAGCCACGTATCCAATGGATGCTTTTCTCAGTGTCAAGAGACATCATTATATGATTGCTGAATACAAGAACGAAATCGGAAGTACACCAACAGAGCCATACTTTCAATCCATAGGATACTATGTGGAGCATACAAGGGAAGTGGCTGTCTCACACTATTGGTCTTGCCTACCATGCCTCATCATGGTCATTTTCGGTTTGTCCTTCTGTTCTCAAAGCCCTATGGTGCTGATTACTTCCTCTGCAGGGCCATATATCAAGTTCAGTGCTGCCGTATGGAATTTGCATCCCTTGATACAACTCCTGGCAGATCCTATATCTTTCAAATTTTACTCCAACAATATGACCATGCAACTCTCCATGGCACATTGTCTAGCTGCTTTCCACAAGGCTGTCAATGAGCTGAAGAAGTACTATGAAAATCTGCAAGAAGTGCACAACTTTACTGGCAAGCAGCTGTTCCCATACCCAATGAGTTATGGGTCTGGTTCAACTAAGAAGACATTCAACTATTCAAGCCATCTGGATGATAGAAAGCCAATCTTTGCAGGAACTGATGATACCTGCATCAAATTTGTTTGCTCTTATTCTCGTGAAGCCCACGAATTCCTGGCAAAACAACAATATGCTCCAGCCTTATGGGGGATTGAAAGGGCTGCTGGTGGTTGGATTATGGTGGTTATGGACCTGCTTGAGGGGTATCGCACGCTGCGCCAGTGCCAGAAGCCATACCCACCCTCTGCTTTGGAAGCTGTAGGTGCAAAACTGGAATTGCTGCATGAATTTTGCTATGTCCATGGCAACATTCAGGATACAAACATTATGGTGTCCAATGATGACAAGCATTTGATGTTCATTAATTTCAACTGGGCAGGAAAGATCAGGGAGATGTGATACCCAGCATGTATAAATTTCAAGATGATAACAAGGCCATCTGGTGCTTGTGATGGAGAGTTCATCGAGGCAGCTCATGACAAATTCATGCTCAAACTACTTCAGGGGTTGATTTCCTATGAAGACAAGGAGAAAGATGAGAAGGGAGGTAGGCAGGACAATGAGTTGGAGGAAGGAAGGCTGGGTGGTGAACACTTGAGCCCTTGAAGGGTTAGCCCTGTGGAATCACCCATGGGGTCTGAAGGAGTGGTGCAATGAAATTATCACGAGTGAGCACACTGTTAGCATAGAATTCACTATTGTGTCCACTTCGAGATTATGTAACTACATCTCAACTCAGCATGAATCCAGTAACATTCTTGCTGAAAGTCAGATTTCAGTGTGATGGAGTTACTGATCATAATTGGGTTTACTTCCCTCAGCCTGAGTGATTTGCATAGAGGAATTCCAGGGTTGTACGGTCCATATGAAGATGTGAGTCATTTCAAGGGTATGTATACCGTCCAACTGAGCTTTGCTCTTCAGGTAGCAACTCACTGATTCTCAGGTGGGCAATGGGGGGCAATCCCATGCGGCTTGTCTTTCAACTTGACACTTAGTTATGGGTGTGTGCCTCTATCACACTCTCACTAACAGTTGCAACAGAGAAGGGGCTGCATTTGTACTTCAGTCTACTAACTACATTATTGGTGGACCGATGGAAGATGATCCCAATGGATATTTGTGTTAGCCAAAAGCTTTGCCACCCAGCACGAAGGAAGGACAGCTCTTTTCCCTACATACGAGGTGTTTATTGTCCACACCATGATGGTGCAATATTGCAAGTTTGTGAAGATGGTCCGTTTTGCTTGTTTGCCTTCTATATTTCATGAATAACCTTCATTGATTAGGCTCACTGTGACTAGACTGACTGGCAACATGACATTGGCAGTGTCAACTTTTTGGAGACCTCCACCTAGAGCACAATGGTTTCGTTTCTTGCATCAAACCCTTCTTTCATTGGTGTCCTTCTCAATCTCAAACCGAAGCTTGTATGCTGCAGCCGCCCACAGTATGGCTAGGTGGAGGAGGTGCATTGCATATGTTTTTGGTTTACTTTGGTAGGGCACAGCTAACTTTCATGACTTGGAGACAGGCCGTAGAGACTTCATTGCACATGCAGGGGGTTCATGAGCGGGTCTTGCACACTGGCCAGATTGGACAGGTGGTAGTAAAGTTGACATTGACCATGTCTTTATTGTTCGCTGAAACAAAACTCAAGTCGGCAAGGGACACTCTTGGAAAGAAACTGCGCGAGACCACCCGCAATGCAGCACTCCGAGTCCTCGACTACAAAACCAACAACTACAATGTACGAGCTAGTGGTGATCCAGCTCAGCGGTCATCACAAATGGTGAGAAATACTGTGCATTACCTAGTGGCAATCCAGCTAGGAGTTACAGGTGAGCTACAGAGTACAAGCATGCAATGGAAACAACATACCTCAGCAGTCGTCACAAATGGTGAGAAACGCTGAGGAGAAGTGGAGAAGGTTTCGGAATCTGAAGTGTAGGAAGGTTACGTAATGCTACATGGATGCGGACGAAGTGTGAGATGACTACAATGAGTATGGTCAATAAGAATAGTCCAACATACCCCCTTCAATGAGCAACGAGTCCAAGAGAGAGACGAAGCTTCTCGAATGCAATGTGAGGCAAAGCCTTTGTGAGAATGTCTGCAATATTACGATGAGAAGGAACCCAGATTAAAGTAAAAAAGCCATCGTTGACATGCTCCTGAATGAAATGGTAACGTAAGTCTATGTGCTTTGAGCGCTGATGAAACTTGGATGTGGTGGACAGAGTGATCGCACCTGCATTGTCAAGGTAGATGGGGATTGGAGTAACAAACGGCACGGCAAGCTCAGTGAAGAGGGAGCGAAGCCAGAGTCCCTCCTGAGTAATATGAGTTGCTGCCATGTACTCAGCCTCAGTCGAAGAGAGAGCCACCATGGTCTGCTTCTTTGAGACATGGGAGATGAGACCACCTGCATAGTACCAAGTGTACCCAGTGACCGAGCGACGACCTGTTTTGCTCGCCCAGCTGGCATCTGCATAGGCAAAGAGACCCTGATTACGACCCTCATATCCATACTGAAGACAGAGCTCCATTGTCCCAGCCAGGTAGCATAACACCTTCTTGGCAACGGCAAAATGACGAGGCTCGGGATGTGCACTGTGTTGTGCAAGAGCATTGACAATGTAAGAGATGTCCAGCCGGGTGTTAACAGAAAGATAAATGAGTTCCCCCACTATCTTCAGATAGGCAGAGTGGAGGTCCAGGATATCGGGAAACTGTACTGAGGGATCATCGAGCGGTGCCTTGGGGTCAGTGGGAAGACGAACGGGGCTGCATTCTGAGAGTCCGTATTCCTGCAGCAGAAATGTGATGTACTCGGACTGATGTACCCACATCCTACGTGCACCCCTGTCTCTTTCGAACTGGACCCCAAGGTACTTTGTTACCAGTCCAAGGTCCTTGATGCCAAACCTCTTGGGAATCCTATTCTTCACTGTTTTGAGGAAGGGTTGGGAATTCAACATGGCCATGCCATCATCGACATGCCAGCCTATGAAGCATCGGACATGAACAGTGGTAGCTGCAGAATTGATCTCATCATAGTAAAACAATGCATGGTCAGATTCTGCTCGGGTGAAACCTAAGTCAGCCATGACAGCGCGCACTTGTTCGTACCACTCCAGCGCTGACTGCTTCAGGCCATAGATTGTGTGCAACATCTGCCAGACGAAGATGCGCCAATCACCATCCTCAAATCCCTTTGGCTGCCACATGTAAATGTCCTCCTTGAGTACTCCCCAGAGGAATGCTCGCTTTGCGTCGAAGGTGTCCACCTCCCAGTCATTCTAACATGCGAGTGCAACGAGAAGGCATATGGATGCTGGCTTGATGACCGGTGCGAAGGTGGCCCCATAGTCTACCCCTGGAACCTGAGAGAAACCCTGTGCCACCAGACGGGCCTTGAAGACTGATCCACCCTTGTTGTCCTCTTTGAACTCGAGGACCCAGCAACATTCAATTGCCTTGTGACCCTCCGGAAGCTGTGTGAGTTCATAAATGTTCATATCCTTCATGGTTTGGAGTTCAGTGTTCATTGCTTCCAACCATTTGTCTTGATCAGTATGCAGCATGGCTTCCTCATAGGTCGCCAGTGGGAGTTTCATATCATAGTCAGGATGGGAGGGATTACAACGCTTGTCACTTTGAATGGTAATGTGGGCTTGCTCCTCAATGATGATGTTTGCGACAACTTCTGGGATGTTAGCGTCCTGTTCAATCAGTCTCAAGGCATCGACCTCCTCCAGGGATACCCCCTCACTGTCGGTGCCACTCGCAATGGCCTCTTGACGTTCCTGAAGGACTTGAAGCCAAGCCCATGTAGCTGCCAACTCTGCGGTGTAGGCGACCCCCTTCGGTGTCAGTGTTTTGACATGTGCTGACCTTCGAAGCAGTAGTTGGGTAATGGCAGTGACCATTGCTGCAGGGGCATGGATTTCGGGTGGTGCAGGGGTGGGAGCAGGTGGTGTGTCCTCCTCCTCCTCATCAGAGTCAGAAGTGAGATTATCATTGAATTCAACATCATGAGCTGTAAAGAAGGCACCGCTAACTGTGTCTTGTACCTGATAACCCTTCGTGCCATCTGGATAGCCCATGAAGATGGCTCGACGTGAATGAGGACCAAACTTGGTCTGCAATTCACTTGGGACGCGTGCCCAGCAGTGTGAGCCAAAGACACGGAGATGTGATAGATCCAGTTTGCGCCCATTTACCATTTCGTACGGGGTTATGCCTGGGGGCAGGGACACTGACTCTGTGCGGTTCCATAGATACACGGCTGTGAGGATTGCCTCTCCCCATAGGTTCGGTGGGAGTTTGGCCGCCTCGAGCATTGCAAGCACCCATCCCTAAAGGGTTCATATTGCCTGCTTGGCCTTGCCATTCTGCTGATGAGCATAAGGGGAGGCCAGTTGTCGATCGATACCCATGTCCTGTAACGCTTTGGTGAAGGCTGTGCTCACAAATTCTCCCCCATTGTCAGTGCGGAATGTTTTTACAGTTCGTTCAGTGTGGTTTTCCCAAAGCCCCTTAACGATCCTCCATGCATCCAGTGCCTGATCCTTAGTGGCGAGCAACTGTATGTTGATGAGATGAGTGTGGTCATCAAGAAAGACTATAAAGTACAGCTTTCCATGCAGTGTACGGACAGGAAAAGGGCCACAGAGGTCTGAGTGAATGAGGTCGAGCATATGAGCAGCACAAGGAGAGGAAGAAGGAGGGTGTGGTTTGTGAGGATGCTTTGAAATGATGCAAGCTTCACATTTTCCGAGTGGTTTGCCAGATTCAACCGTTACTCCAGATGCTGTGAGGGGTAGACGTTTGATGGATTCACCCCCCGGGTGACCCATTCTCACATGCCATATGTCCCATGAGGTGTGGACCTTTGCAAAGTTTGTGTGCTCCTCACCTGCAACAGCGCATATTTCCTTGTGGATTGGTGTTCCACAGTTGAGCTTGTCAGGGTGGATGAAGCGAACATTCAGGTAATATAGGCTGCCTGACAGCGGCATATCTCTGAGCACCTGGCCTTGGTATGAGAGGCGACAGTGGGGTCCAAGGTTGGAACTGGAGCCTTTGAAATCGCAGTCCCATCCCTTCTGCAACATACATCCAACAGAAAATAAGTTTAGCAGCCCTCCAGGAGCATGTAAGCAGTCCGTTAACATTACGCGATAGGTATTCTCCCCAAGTGTCAAATCAACAATGCATGTCCCACATCCTGTGGTGAGCAACTTGCCGTGATTCACAGTCTTCACAGCTGGACGATCCTCTTGCGTGAAGTTCAGGAAATACCCCCTGTCTTTGACGAGATGACAGGTGGTACCAGAGTCCAGGATAGTTGCAAATGTGTGAGGGGACATGAGACACGAGATTTCAGTGGCATCGTCTGACTCGACAATAGCTGTGCATGAGAGATCGCATCGATAGTTCTGCTCTGCTGTGATGGTTGGTAGGGGAATATTTGAGGACAATGGTGTCAATGTTGCTGATGACGTTGCTACGGCCGCAGTCTCTGTTTCCTTCCGCTTGTTGCGAATCCAAGACAGTGCCTTATCCTCCATACCACCACCAGGCCAGTAACAGTGATCTCTGTCATGGGTGTCGGCTCTGGGCTTCCCGATACAACATGGATTGATACACCTGATTCCTTGCAGATTGTTTCTGTGAACATGAATCCCAGTAGCTGAGTTTGTCTTGCCACTGTTCCTGCCTTCACTGACTGCAGTGTTGGCATACTCAGAGCCTGGAGCCGCGAGCTTGCATCTCCCTACGATGGCATTTGCCTTCTCGGTCAGAAGCTTTGTTGCTTCTTCAAAAGTGAAGGGCGTGGGGCTGGACGCGCTTGTGGTAGTGGTAGAGGTGGTGTTGACCAAGGCGGTTGACAAGGATAACTTGTTCAAGGTAAGTTCATGGAAAATTTCCCACTCTATGCCAGTAGGAAGACTCTGAATGAGATCAAAAATGGACTCCTCGGCGGTGTAGGTCACTCCCATCTGAATGAATCGATGATGAGCCTCCTTGAAAACTCTGACATAGCGAGTTACATCTTCAGCATCTTTCATCTTTTCTGAACGGATGCTCATGCGTAGTTCATATTGGGAAAGTACGTCATTGTGGGAGTAATGCCGTGAAAGGACTTCCCAATGCTGACATGCGGTGTTGGCCTCGTTAAGAAGACTACCGACTGTTGATGAGACTTTTCGATCAATTAGAGCCTTGGCCTGAGCATCCTTGGCTAACCAGTCAAGTATTTTCTCCTTTTCGGCGTCTGTAATAGCCTTTGGATCCTTTAGAGTTGGGGCGACAGAAGCAAAGTTTACAAGATTGTAAGGGTCGGTCCCACTACTGCAGTGTGACCACAAGCATTCACCTTGAAGGGCTAACGTCATCTGTTTGCGCCACTGTGAGTAGTTTTCCGCGCCAGTAAGGTTGCATATATGGTCGTATTTCCCCATTTTTCTGATTGATCAGATGATCAGTGATGATTGAGCGTTGGATTTTAGTGTGACAGTCTTCATTGAGCTTATGCTTGTCTAGTCTAGCGTGTGTGTGAGCTCTACCCTGCTAGAGCTCAGGGCTCATAACCTGTACGAGCTAGTGGCGATCCAGCTCAGCAGTTGTCACAAATGGTGAGAAACGCTGTGCATTACCTAGCGGCAATCCAGCTAGGAGTTACAGGTGAGCTACAGAGTACAAGCGTGCAATGGAAACAACATACCTCAGTGGTCGTCACAAATGGTGAGAAACGCTGAGGAGAAGTGGAGAAGGTTTCGGAATCTGAAGTGTAGGAAGGTTATGTAATGCTACATGGATGCAGACGAAGTGTGAGATGACTACAATGAGTATGGTCAATAAGGATAGTCCAACATACAATGCATGTGTCTGAGCTCAATGACCCATGGCATCAACTGATAATGTCTTGAACCAACAATCAGATCTTCCTCAGTCTCATCTTTGGCGACGCCACCAAATGTGCAGAGACTCTCCAAAAGCTAATCGCCACCTGAAGAGCCCACAGCACATGCACACAAGTAGGTCCCCACATACAATCACCGTGAGCACGTCTAACAGGGTGTTGTTATCAGGTCATCAGCACCCTCTCATACTTACTCCCCGATTCATTGTTGGCAGTGACATTGTCGAGTTCGCCACTGCCAGATCCAATGAACCTGAGGGTCGCAGCCATCATCGACGAAGACATTGTTGTCAAGAGCAAATTCAACAAGTGATGGACACGTCTGGGTGGGCCATGTTCATTCCCTACAACTAACGGACTATACCATGTGCATTGGTTTCACATGATGAAGGTTGTGAAGGAGGACGTTATATGAATAACACACCTCAGGGCATGTGAGTGGTTTAATCTCGGGCTCATGAACTGTGCTATCTTGGCATGTCTTTCAACCCCCACTCATTCTCCTCTTCTGTGATTGCAGCAATCTTCTGCTTCAAGGAGACTGGCTATGGATGGTGTGGATACCCTAAGCATACATTCAGCAATGCGACTGGGATGGGGATCAGGATCAGAAACAAGGGGGGTGTGTGCAGCTAGAAAGGCTGAAGAGGCATCATGCAACCCTTTCTGGTTTCTCAAGAGTGGGTGCTTGACCACTTTCAAGTTGGGGCAATAGTTGAAAGGTTCAACCAACATACAACCTAGAGATGAGAACTCAAGTCATCTAGAGGGGATCATTCTCTTTGTCATGTACTAGGTACATGTACCAAGCCAAGCAGTTCAAGATAATCCACCATTGTTGCATGCCACTGTGGGCAGCAGTGAAACCTGAATCATGGTCCACATGATGCATGACAGATGTTGCCTGGCAAGGCAAGTGCTCACATCAGTGCTATCGTAACTTGAAATTATGCAAGACACTGTACAGTAGTGACTGAACATTTGCAACAAAGCTTGGGATCAACATAATGTCTTCCATACCCCCATCCCTGTTTTCTCTTCCAACCAATAATTTGTACCATGATCATTCCCAGCAATCATTTTCTGCTAACACATTTCCAACCATACCTCAAATGCAACCATGGTCTACATCTAGTCACAACACCAGCCCCAGCGGGGTGAGTCCCAAATTCAAAATGGAATTGATTTATGTAGAGTGCATATATACAGTATATCCAACAAATTCAAGTATTAGAGGACACTTTAAGGAAGCTGCAGGTTGAAAACACTACACTCGAAGCCAGGTGTGCTGCTATTCAGTAGGGTCATTTCTTGGGATGTTCAGTCTATCTGTCTAACTCTATACAAAAGGGGATCATATGATACTTTAGTGTTCCAGCTTAACTGAACATCAAACACTTCCTCATGTGCCTCATTGCATCCAATCAGTATTGCTCTCCAGATACCTGCACCCTGCGATATTCCGGCTCTGCCTCAGGTCAAAGCTGAAGATTATCCACACGTTCACTTTTGGACCCAGAAGAAGTGGAATGAATCTGCTGAAGGGCAACTTTCTAAGCAGAAGGACAGGTTTCACAATACCAGATACCTTGAAAATACAGCCAGAGAATGTCTTGACACAACACGTGTTATCAACATCCTGAACTGCATGCAGAACATATGGCATGGGTTCCACTGTCAAGAGCTCATTGATGCAAGTATGACATGGACCACGATGTTGTTGTCTCTGAAGAAGGTCCTTCATTCTGAGATTGCAAAGTTACATCCTAAAACAAACCTCTGCAAAAATGGATGGAAGATTGATAAGCTAGCTAAAGACCATTACCCATCATTCAAACAGACATGGTTCATGAAAAATATTGCTGAGAAGTGGGTGGAGAAACAGAAAATCAAATCAGAAGGTGACAGCAACAGCAACAACATAGCTGATCAAGAATTCAGTGAACCTGATGCTAAACAGACCAAAGTCACCAAACATGAGTCAGTATTGCCTGAAGCTGACTTGGATGCTATCCCAGGCGGTGGCAGTTCTAGCAAGAGTGCAACACCATCCAGCCCAAACGATGACCCTACCCCAACTGGTGAATCAAACAACATCATTTCAGTAAACTTGAACAACAACGTCATCCCAGTGGACTCAGATAATGACAGACCTTTAGTCAGCCCGGGCACCAGTAACACCATTGCTTCTCCAGATGCGAATTCTCCTCTTTTGTGCTGTCTCTCATCTACAGTGGACGTGGACGACGAGTTGGGACCAATATCTCTGGTTGTAGCAGGCCAGGGTATGACAACTGTTGTTCCAGTGACTATCAAAGACAATCTGCTGAGAACGACCATCCAAATCAAGAATCCATTGTACTTTTTTCTTTTATTCCTTTCTGCAAGTCTGACAGACAACTCACAGATTATCAGAAATATTGAAGGTAGGAAGATCAAGCCCAGAGCCTTCTCAAACGACCCCTAGTACCAGCATGCCAACCCTTAGCAGACCTGTGCCACAGAACAAAGATGGTGTAAACAACAATTCAGCTACTGAATGTAACCCTAGCATAGATAGAGCCCATGTAGTCACTTTTCACCAATGGTCTCGACAAGCCTGCATGCAAATCACCAGATGGGGACAGATGACCCCAGGGCAGGCCCAGGGTTGATAGGGGTTGATAAACACTGAGGGGCCCAAGCATGGAAGAACTACATAGAATACAAATGGGCCTGTAAATTACAATTGGTAGGGTATCGAAAGAGATGGTGTGGCCTGATGTAAGGAAATATAAAAGAGGTCGATGAAATCGATCAGGCCCAAATCAGGTGGGATAGAGTTCAGCCGAGGATATTGTGTGGGCCCAATTTAGAGAGATGAGCCAAGACTCGAAAGTATTGGTCAGGCCCTGAGTCAGTGGCAATGGAATTAGGTAGGTGACATTGAGAGGCCCTGAGTGTAATGGCTGTGGAATTAGGTCGACGTTATAGGCAGGGCCTGAGGCAGAGTTCAGCAGATAGTATTGAGGGGGCCTTGAAGCCAATGGCCATGGAGTTTGGTAGATAGTATTGAAAGAGCCTGAGGGGCTGCCAAGGCATTTGGTCAGTGATATTGAGTAGGCACGAAGAGGGTGGCCTTGGAGTTAGGACGAAGGTATCGGTACAGCCTGGGTGGGGTGGCTGTGGTATTTGGTCAATTGTATTGGTAGGGCCCGAGTTGGAGTTCGGTCAGTGGTAGAGAGTGGGCCCTTTGGGGTGGCCATGGAATTAGGTCAATAGTATTGAAAGGGCCCAGTTTGGACTTCAGTCGATGGCATTGCATGGGCCTGAGTGGGTTTGTCAAGGCATTCGGTCGATGGCATTGATTGGGCCCAAGCGGAGTGGTCCTGAAATGAGGTTGAAGGTATCAGCAGGGCCTGAGGAGGAGTTCGGTTGGTGGGATCAAATGGGCCTGAGCAGGGTGCTTTGGAAATTTGGCCAATGGCATCTACAGGGCCCGATTTTGGTAGTTGTGGAATTAGGTTGACAATATCAGAATGGCCCGATTTGGAGTTCAGTCGATAGCATCGAATGGGCCTAAGTGGGATCCTCATGGCATTTGGTCGGTGGTATCGATAGGGCCCGAGTTGGGTAGCTGCAGTGTTTGATCAACAGTATTGATAGGGCCTGAATGAATCAGGCCAGCAGTTATGTTGACCATATCTGTCGGGCCTGATTGGGTGATGAAGGAGTTCAGCCAATGGTATGGATCAGGCCCGAATAGGGTGGCTATAAATTCGGTTGACTGCATTGGTATTGCCTGACTTGGAGTCAGGTCGATTGGATCGAATGTACCTGAGCAGGGTGATTTTGAAATTCGACCAATGGCATCCCTGGGGCCTGATTGGGGCAGTCATGAAATTGGGTGCATCATATCAGAAGGGCCCAGCATGTAGTTTGGTATCGGGCAAGTCTGAGTGGGATTGTCACAGCACTCCGCCGATAGTGTCGAGAGGGCCTGAGCTGGGCTTCTGTGAATATTAGCTCAGTGGTGTTGATAGGGCCCAAGTGGAGTGGAAATGAAATTAGGACAGAGGAAGGGCAAGAATTGGAGTCCAGCTGATGGAGTTGACCAGACCCCAGCGGAATGATCCTAGAATTCGGCCCATCATCTCAAGTGAGCCCAACTCTTATCAGATGCTCCTAATATAGGGTGACCGTAGTTGACTCCGGCCTGAGAAATCCTTAAGCCCAGGAGCCAGATTGCACCGACATTTAGAAAAAGACAGATGGAGGGCCTGAGCTGGGTTTCAGACTGTGAGTCTTGTCCAAACTGCAGCAAGGTGACTAAGAGCCAAAGACCAAGTGGAACCTTTTGCCAAGGACTACAATCATGACATGATGGTAGAACATATGCTGGCGGATGTCGGGCTAAGATCCGAACCCCGATATGACCCCTGGGGCTGCATTGGTGACCCCCGGTGACCCTTCCCGAGATGCTATTTTTGTAATAAAGGCAGCAGTAGCAATGGAAATAACCGTTGGCTTGCTTTCACCATGACACCCCCGGGCTGCAAATCCACTGTACCTTCACACTGGGTGTTGGCCTTTACAGATGCCCTTGCCAGTTATATGGTGTCGTTGTTTCAGCAGCAAATTCTTCCACTCTCGGAACGATCCACTGAGCCGATTGTACTACTGGATGTTGGCCTTGAAACACTTTGTGAGGCCGATCACATGGTGGGGGTGATAGTGTCGGCATACAAAAACCAAAGTGCGAGAATCATTCTTTTCTATCCATCTGCCTGAGCATTCCTGCAGTCTGACTTGATGATATTGATATTATTCGCCTTGCAGAGCAGGTAAACCGAAAGTCCAGCAGTCAGTTACAGATGCAATCAAGCAGTGACAAGCTGAGTGAATTGGATCAGGGAATGCCATTGTGTGAGCTAACTGAACCTGCTATGATCATGGATCGGTCTGGCAATGTTCTGCTCTGGTATCTGCCGGAGGCTGTAAGTTCCCCAAACCAAGTAGGTCCGGCATATCTCAAATGGTTTAGAATGCTCATAGATCACAGGCTCTGATGTGGGAGAAGCTTGGATTATTGTGGGAGCCTTTGTCAAGCAGCATCTCCTCTTCGGAGGTCCAAAACTGGCGAACGGCCACCAAGTTCTTTCAGATGGATGCAGGCTTGAAAGGGGTGATCAATCTTTCTCCAGCCTGGTTTCAACAAGGCCGGCATGTAAGTTGGTTGCTATCTGGAATTGTGATCTGAAGCTGAAGATCAGGCAGGGGGGGTGTGCCAAACCGGAGCTGTCGGCCCTGTTAAAGGGCCCCCGTACCTGCAAGGGGGCTTGGGCATGGTTGCTGGAATTGAAGGAACAGGCGGTGATCCTCTCAGGAGGTATGGCAATCATGCACCCAGACATGTATCACACTGGTTAGGAAGCCTTGGTTCAGCTCGGATGGTGGGCCACAGAAACCAAAGAAAACGATATGCTCTCAGTCCTTCTGACCTGGCCCTCCATTTACAGCGTCACCTCAATCATGGTGAATAGGTCTTCTCCGATTCATCTGGATACCAATGGATGCCTGCAGTGGTTGGACCTATTAGTTACGGTCAGGGTTTATGATGAATTGGACCTGGTCCTGCTGAGCGTAGATCTGAGGCTTTGGTACAACCCAGGATTAGCAGTCGCAATGTCGGGGCAATTGCTGCAACATGGGGTGGGACCAGTCAAGGGAAACAGGGCTGTGATCTCGTTTTATATGAGGGACAACGTCCATGAGCATGTGGATGTGGTTAGATGTAACTACATGGACATCTACAAGGTCCCAGGGAATAGATAGAGGTTCAGAAACATGGCTATAGATCATCTATCTAAATCGAATGCCCTTCATGACAGTTATACTTCTAATTTTCGAAGGGCGTCAAATGCTGCCCAGAACTCCTTAATCATCCGGTTGGCATCCTTCAACTCTTCATTATTCTGATCTAGCTCCACCAACAGGTCCTCCTGCTCCTTGGCCACTTGAGCATCTTTCAATGCCAGACAAGAGGCATCCAAGCCAATCAGCCATAGTCCCTGCCCTGGGTTATAAGCATATGAAATGTTTAATGAATGAGAACTCACCTGAAAGAAGGCTAAGGCCTCATCAACGAGTTCATCCCAGTCGCCTACACATGGTCTGGAGTCTTTATAATCAGGAATGTCCTGGGCCCACCATGGCTCAACAAATCTGGGGTGCTGATTGAGGGAGGCCGGCTGCCATCCAGGGACCATTTCACAGACTTCCTCAAGGAACCGCCAACCCACCGGGCATAATTCTTTCAATGCAGCAAGGACCTGCTTGGCATCCCTGCTATTGTTTAACAGTGTTGCAAAACAGGGCGGCACATGGGGGGGGCTGGATTGGTGGAGGGAATACACACCCAAAACATCAACGACCTGATCCTTCATACAGTGGCTCAAATAAGTGTCCCAATGTTGGAGCATTTTGGAAAGACTTAACATTTGCAAAAGAACTAAAATGTATCAGCTCTAACCCTTGCAGGGTCATAAATAGCCCTGACCCCTGCCCTGA
>JBBPOB010000088.1:0-32545 GCA_038091275.1 Tylopilus subfusipes
GAAGAAGCCAACCCTATTCTCTGAATATATTATTCGAGATTGGAAGAACGACCGGGGAGCCAATTAGCTAAGTTTCTCACTCACTCACTAGCAATGCTATTGTTTGATCTGGTAGGTGTGTTGTCCATCACCAGCTTATAGTTAGATTGGGCCTGGAGGGAAGATAGAAGAGTCCCCTAGCATCCATTCATCTTTCCCTGACTAACGACACCGGTGAACCTATGCATGTCAACAATCCCACATGTGCAAGTGAGCTGTGTCACAGGGTCAGCATGTCCATTCCATGCAAGTCAAGAAGAGTCACACAAACTTGGATGGTCCAGGCTTGGGTTGGTCCCTGACCTCTTGCACCATGCATTTCAGCTCCTCCCAGTCATGCCATCCCTTTAGCTGCCACATTGCCACCATGCTCTTCTTGCCCACCAGCTCAGTCACCACCTCAAGCATCTGCTGCATCAAGCCAGACCACCCCCTTGACATGTCCCTGAGCAGCAAGCACATCTGGACAGGGGCAACACACTCAACCATCCTGCAGCACCAACACCCAGCAACAAGATGCTCATTGCAAGTGACACGATGGGCAATGAGAATGGAATCCCAGACTCATGAGTGCATTGCTTGAGCATGATGCACTGCAAAGACAACACACCCCCAGAGGCATCAAATACAAGTACATCCTTGAAGTTGTGCTGGCAATGGGAAGATTGCAATGAAGGGAGATCTGAGCAACCCAACAATGTACTTGGCGAAGACACCATTTGTGGTGGGAGGAGCATCGTGGGCAGCATCATCTCACTACCCAAGATGAACATGAATGAAAGATCTGATCTGAAGCCATCAGTGCCAGTCGCGCATGTTGAATGTGATCATGCTATGGGCATCAACTCCACTGACAGCAGCTGCTGGATGAAAGGAACAAGACATCAGTCTCACCTTCGACAGTGAGAGAGAAAACAAGACACTCACTGGCTTATCAACATTCCAAATCTTGATGTCCATGTGGCTCCTGAGATCCAGTTGCCCACCATATGGATTGATTGCAAACACGTGTACTGTGCCCTTGAGAGTCCCAACTGTGACCCACTATCCATCTGGAGAAACCTCAATACCTCAAATGATGGCAGATGTATGGCCTCAACAAAGACTGTACACACACCACAGTGCATCCTCCTCTGAGCTCGGTGGGGGTGGTGTCCAGCTCAGGACAGGTCCAGCACCAATGTTCTTCCCTTCCTTGCCATGCCCACCCACACCCATGTTATGCCCATCATTGACTCCACTGCTGACCCCCCTCCACATGCATGCATGTCGTTGGAGTCAGAATACGCACATGACCTGTCCATCATTGGACCCTATGAGCAAAGTGTTCTTGTCATGCATAAACGCAAGTTGGGCAATCAGCTGATTCTTAGCAGTGACGAATTCAGTGATGACTTGAGGATGCAATGAACTCCTACTGTTCAACAGCAGTCCAAGGTCAAGCACCTTGACATAAGACCCGGCCAGGGATGTATTTCATGCAAGCAACACCTCTCACCCATCATCCACATTGCTCAAAGGCATGGCATTCCCAGTGGTGGCCACACCTCAGAAATACACACAGTCATGTCCCTAAGCCTGATCGTGATCATGATTGTGGTTCCTGCTGCTTGTTGCAGGCATGCTTTGGAAAAAGAAGAGATTGCTTACCCCACTTATCACAGAAGAGTGCTGGTCCCCCTGTATAGAGAGGAAACACCATATCAGGTCTTTGCACATGCCTGGCAATGCAGGCATCACACCCAACATACCGGAATGCAACCTTGTATACTTGGCCGCCACATTGTACACCATTCCTCCCAGCAATTTCATACCACTCAGAATGGTCCCCCCCCACCTTGATCATGGTATTCCCAAGGTCAGCTTGTGAGATCCCAAATGGGGTGGAGGTAGTTCAGACATGTATACATGGGTGCTGTGCAGTGGAACTGTGTGATGAATTGGAACAGGGTGGTTGAGCGGCAAATGTGAGAAGGTGATGGGAGAGGGAATAAATGGGTGTGGGGTGTCTGAAGTCAAGATATCATCCAAATTGTGTGTGTCTATGTCTGATAGTGATACAGTATCATTGGTATTCAATTTATGAGTTGATGTACAACTGTAAGGAAATAAGGAAGACAAAGCAATACTACATATGAGGTATCATTAATGATGCCAATGAAAGGATGTGAAAAGCAGGTGGATTAGTGGTATCCTAGAACATAATTTGTGAGTGATTCACTGAAATGAAAGAATGCTCCACTGGGACTCACAATAACAGTGAAAAGTTTGCTGGAAGCAAAGGATGATACATTGTAGAATGGCAGTGTCATGACAACTTTGTGGAGGCACAACGAATAAATAAGCATTATAGATTGCCCTTGTATCTTGGAGCTGTAGAATGATCTGTGTAAACAATGGTACATGGAGTCCTAAAGTAACTCACATTACACCAATCAGGGGCCAGAGACCTGACAATTGACTTCATCAGTGCTGGGTGATGGGAGAACATCAGCAAAGGTAACATGCCCCCATGAAGGTGCCGTGATGTTCAACACCTCTGAGATGGATGCTAAATTAGTGCAATCCCACATCTGAAATGCAGAAGAGCAGCTGAGAAAGAGAAGACACCTGCAAAGCTAAGTGGTTAGTTTGTGCATGTTCACAACTATGTCTGCTGACATAGTGTGAGAAAAATCCTTACCAATGTTTCAAATTAGCTTGAGGCAAACTATCCTACTGCAACCAGAGAACATTCTCTCCTTCCACAATGATAGGATATGCTGTCCAAGGCTGATTTCCATGAATGACATCCCCATCCTCTGAACCAAGAATGGCTGTTGTCAGCTTCGGTGAGCCACCCAGTGAGCCTGTTGTTCTTGAGAACAGCTGGTTTGACAGGGCTTGGTGCCTTTCTAACAGAGAAGTACCAGCTGAGGACACTTGATCCAAGAGATGAAGGGGTGAATGTCCCACATTGGGACCCATGAAGTTCCCAAACAAAACAGGTGTTGAGACTTGAGGTGTAGAAGGTGCAGAAATGGGGACAGGAATGGAAGTTGGAACACAGTTGCAAACTGTACAAGAAAAGTTCTTAAGCATCATGGGTTGACTGGGAAAGATGCATGTAGTGAGCTAACCCATATCTTATTAAAGATGGTTGAAAGAGGGGAAGCACAGATAGGGAGGTGTCAGGCACATGAAGTGATGAGAATTATACAAATATGGTGTGGTCAAAGAGCAAATCCCTGGCATGAAGAACAAGGGTGACAACACAGAGGAATCAAACTGGACAACATGGTTGCAGATCATGGAAGACCATCAAGGAACAAGTCTGAGTAGAGAGCAGACAGCTCACTGGATGAGCATGTGAGACCTAGTATGACCATGGAACATTGGTGGTGATAACAAAATGGAAGCAGGATGTGGGATGGGTGACACAATGGAGGTTGGAGTGACAGGAAGCAGCTGAATCTCATGTTTGGCCAGAGGTCCTTGGTTGTTGTCATTGTCTATGACCTCCCAGTCCACATGACTTGAAGGCAGGGTGTTTGGGAACCCAT
The DNA here is from genome assembly GCA_038091275.1 of Tylopilus subfusipes. Classification (NCBI taxonomy): domain Eukaryota; kingdom Fungi; phylum Basidiomycota; class Agaricomycetes; order Boletales; family Boletaceae; genus Tylopilus; species Tylopilus subfusipes. Next base: position 3,582 of record JBBPOB010000088.1, read on the forward strand.
CCGGTGGTCCATCAAGACAAGCAGGATCAGGATGTTCTTCAATCCAGTATTGAGCATTATGGGGCTATAACAAAGGGCAATAATAGGTAGGAGTTTCTTGAGTGGCCTGATGCTGGACATTGGCGTTCTTGCTCACTGGCATTAATGGGGGTCATGTGCAAAGTGGAGTAATAAGTCCTAGTCCTTTGTAGATAAGAAAGACAGGTGAACTTGTAAGTGAATGCAAGAGTACTGTGGCAGTCTGGGTTGGTTGCTGTGTGGGTTCAAGAAACAGGAGTAGGGACTGCCTATGGACAGCCAGACAGTTGTGCCTTGATCACCTTGGTTTCTGCACTGACAATTCATGAGAAAGTGCAGCCCCTGTCTTACCAGATTTTGCCACATTGTGTTTTCCTCATTCGATTCATTCAATGTGCTCACTCGGACACAAAAGATTGTATTGCCATACACTATGCTGATCTGGTATCTCAGCCCATCTCCCTCCACCACCTCAAGATCTTCTTGTTGAGTTCATTCAGCCTGTCATTTTCCACCACCAATTCTGCACAATGTCCTTTCTTGAACAGTTCATCATCAAAGTCTTGCACCAGGCGGATTGTTGATCTCCTTGAACTCCTCAACAGTGCAACACAGGTTAAATAATGTGAGCCCTCCCAAAGGTGGTGTTGCAATATCCACCAGAACTACTGGAATTGTTTGTCCTTGCGACCAGTAGTCTGTGAATGCATATGCAGCAGTCATTGGAAATTACTGTCAACGGACCGTGGGTGTTATGTCTTTGCCTTCCGGTGACTTGCATCTGCCTTAGCCCACTCGACCTGGCATGGTTGCATTGTTGTGCATGTCACCAGATAACGGATGCCCTACCCATTCTTTGTGATCATGCAGGACATTGCTGGTGACCTTGCCTCATCAGCGTTGTTGCTCATCATATAATACTCTCGCTCCCCCTCCGAGTCGAGCAAGGCGCTGGCAGGGTCTGGTGCCCATAGGCGATGCACGTGGGCCTTCGCACTCGCTGCCTCATCCCTCTCACCAGTTGTTGATACCTCGACGTGGCTGTGGGCTCCATTGGGTGTCACGCTCGTGTGGTCGACCTCAACGTCACTATTGCACTTCCTCTCAGCCATTCTGTGTGGCAGCAGCCATCTGTCTTCCCACAGTCTCAGCTTCATTGTCACCTTCTTTGCCCTCCTCAAACACCTCTCACCTGCTTGCATCTCGAGCAGCTTGCTCTGTAGGTCCTGCGATGCGCCTGCTGGCATTGTGGGCTCGGCACAGGTTGTGTTTGTGTTCACGACATCAGCAGTAGTGTCATCAGCCTGCTGACTGACCCTCTGGCTCATCGCCCAGGGCTGCAGCTGGGTCATTTGTTGCACCATTGGTGGCAGCTTGGATGGTGACAAGGGACAGAGCCGTTTTTGGCCATGAGGACAGCCAGGAGTGACTTGCAACTGGCAGCGATATGGAGTGGTTGTGGTTGGAAGATGTAGTGAGGGGCTGAACAAGTGATGTGGAGGATGATTGAATGTGATGAAGCCTGTTCGCCTTGAATGGTGGCTACCCAGTACAGGCATAGCCTGAAACTGGTCGCCAAGGGAATCATAGCATGAACATCTTGACATGTTCCATTGTGTCCCAAGGCACTTTGCTATACAATCCATCCATGCCTGTGCTTAGTACAGCTGCCAAGTCGAGTACATCCATGACACTTGAGCATGGACTACACTGTGACTACGAGAATAAAGAAGGGTGGAAAGAGGTCTTATTCAAGTGAAGTCGAAGCATTGGTTTCCAGGTGAGACACGGTCGAATATTGACTGGAAGTGGCAAGTGATGTCATGGAGGTAGTCCTGTAGGAGTGGAACGAGCCGGACTTGCAGGTGCCTCACCAGTAGCATACCTGCGCCTCCAAAATCCCAAGCAAAGACATTGTCCTTCAATTCAAGGTCTTGCATGATGAATTGAAGGTCTCCTTGAAGTCGATCATGATACTCCTGCGCCACTTGGCACTTGTTGAAGGTAGCACAGGTGTTCGGGAACGATTCCAATGAGAAAACCAAAATCTAAATTAGTAGGCGTGATTCTGTTGTACAAACTCATAGTGTCATTAGAAACGGACCAGACCATGGTTGACTGGGGTCTGGATTTGTCCACCCTGTAACAGCTTGTTGCACTGTCATCGGTGGGACAGATATTAATCATGACCAGTCCTGTGGAGTCAGGACGCCAAGAACAGAACCCAAGTCCTGAGACTGACAGGACTCTTACATACGTAGTACATAATTGCCATGTTTGTCCAAATTGTTTCATCAGAGTTTTGAACCTCTCTCTGAGTTTTAATTGATGACGTTGATCAGCAAGAATTTTTACATTTATCATATCAATTAAAGACTTAAAGTGAAAACTTGATCTTATCACAATCAGTCGTGATCCAATAGATTATTCACAAGTCACTAAGTGGCCTAGTTCTACATATCAGCATGAAACTTGCTACCAAACACGTCTGAAAGTCCAAGATTGTATGACACAGGGGGCTGACCAAAGGAAGTACTGGCCTGGGGTTGCAAGCCAGATGATGTGTAATGGAAACCACCAACGGCCTGATGCGCCGAGCCTGACATAGTATACCCTCCATACGAGCCAGAGGGACTACCTGAAATGTTGGAATGTGCAAGTGTGTGCACAGCCAATCACGTACCAGCTCATTGCTCGGACCATATCATATAGCTCCAGACGATGTACCACATGACACGCACACAGCCCGACGTCTCAGATTACTTACACACTCTCTTGGATACGATACATTATGTTTCTATTCAGTTGTCCCTACATTCTTCACTTACCCTGTTAGTTAGTTAGTTTGTACCTATGAGTACTTAACAGCCCCGTTCACAGTTGTCACCTCAGTCCATCTGCCCTGCAAACGACTGAGGTGAGCGTCTCCACATAGATTGTCCCGAACTTATGCTTACCCATACATAGTGCTCTTGTTTAGGTGAATATCAGTGAGTCCATCTGCCCTGCAAACAACTGAGCGCTCTTGTTTAGTCTTATAGGTTATAAGCCCTGCTGCTTTGTGTTAACAAACCAGATCTTACTGATGTCGTCCACTGTCCCTGTCACCACTGATACGCTCCCCAGCAACGTGCCCAAGCTTGATGTCAAGGGCATGAACTGGGCGATTTTTGTCTTCCGTTTTCAGACCGCCGTCGAGGCCAAAGACATGTGGGGCCATTTTGATGGAACCACAGCTAAACCAACATTCACCAGCCCGATGACCGCTGACGAAGTTGAGCAACAAAATAAATGGCATAAAAACGAGGGTATATTGAAGCATCTGCTTACCCAGCGTATCCCCGACTTGACAGCACTAAAAATCCAGAAGTTGACCACTGTGAAGGAGATGTGGAAGGAGATTGAGTGGGAGTATACCGAAAAAGGGGCTTACATGCAAACAGACCTGCATACCCAATTCCTCGAGTCTCAGATACCGAAAGGTGGCGACGCCTGCCAGTTCTTGGACAATCTGCAGACCAAGCAAGAAGAGCTAGCGTCAGTAGGAGTGGATGTCGACGAAAAGGATTACCGTTCGACAATCATCAAATCCCTCCCTCCACACCTCGCCAACTTCGCATCAACTCAGCTCGCCGTTGCTCACCTATATGCTATGTTGAAAACAATTGAACCTGATGTTCTGATCTTGCTCATCAGTAAAGAGGCAGAACGACAGAAGACGAAACATACTGGTAGAAGTGATGTGAAGGATCGCGACGAGGCAATGGCTGTAACATCATCCACAGGGTCACGAGGACACGGTTGAGGACGTGGATCCTCCTGTGGCACCCAGTCGAAGCACTTGTGCTGGAACTGTGGATCAGATCAGCATCTAGCTGTGAAGTGCGACAAACCGCCCAAGAATGACGAAAAGAAGATGACTCACATGGATAGCGCCAATGCTGTGATCAATGACACTGATTCCAAGGACGGAGTATTTGGGGTTATTGAGGATGATGAATCACTCCCCAATCTGATGTTGACAGAGTCAGATAGTGGCAATGAAGACGAAGACATACCTGGCAGAGCACAGGAAGTCTCCAACGATGATGACAATGACTGGTTCTTGGTCACCAGCGATGATAGCCCGTGGGGCTGTGGATGGGACGAGGAAGAGCCTCGAGTGCACGAAGCCGAAGACAAGACATCTAGTGGCTGTGCTGGCCCTTCACCCAATGCTGAGAATGACCTGGAGAACACTGCCATGGAGGTTAGTGACTGTCGAACCGATACATGCCATATTGAACTCTATGACTTGGGCACCACTTGTCACATTACCCCTGATTGGGACCACATGTTGAATGTGCAACCAATTCCGCTGAAGTTGTTCACTGCTGCGAACCAACAGAAGTTCAGTGCTACGGGTGTGGGTGACCTGATCATTGAGATCCCCAATGGGGCGGAGATCTCGAAGCTACGCCTAACCGAAGTCTTGTACTCACCTGAGGTGGGGTACACTCTCGTGTTGATTGGTTGTCTGGATGAGCTAGGGCTCTCGATGACATTCACAGATGGCTGCTGCACGATTTGTGATGCTGATGGAGAGACGATCGGGCGCATACCGCGATCGACAAAGGGCCTATATCGTGTTGTACCCAAGGGGGATCATGCTGCTGCTATGACAGAGCGACTTACCGTCATGGAGTTTCACCGCCGGATGGGCCATATCGTGCTGTCCATTGCACGACGTCTAGCCAAACAGGGACTTGTCAGCGGCCTGAAAATTGATACGTCGAAGGACGAACCCACCTTTTGCAAATCTTGCATATATGGCAAAGCAACTCGCAAGCCCATTGCTAAAGAGTGCGAGGGCCCATGCTCCGAATCGATTGGCAACATGATCTTCTCAGACATCTGGGGCCCCATGCCTGTCACAACACTTGGCGGAAAGCACTATTATGTCACCTTTACAGATGACAGCACACGACTTACCCATTTCCATCCGTTGCAGCAGAAAAGCGAAACCTTCAAGGCGTGCCACGGATTCGAAGCATGGCTGGATAGGCAATTAGCGGCAAAGGTCAAACTCCTCCACTCGGATCGACGGGGAGAATATCAAGGAAAGGAATTCGTACTTTACCTTGAAAAGCAGGGGTCCATGCAGCGCCTCACCGCACACGATACGCCACAGCACAATGGAGTCGCTGAGTGCCTGAACTGGACCATCTTGGAAAAGGTCTGCGCAATGTTGCATGCGAGTGGACTGCCAAAGTTCCTGTGGGGAGAGGCCGCACGTCACGCTGTATGGTTGAAAAATAGGACACCTATCAAAGTCCTCGTGGGAAAATCGCCATACAAGGCCGTGCTGGGCAAAACACCTGATTTGAGCTGTCTGTGCAAGTGGGGATCGCCTGTCTTTGTCAAGATGGGTGCTGGTACGAAGCTGGGAGGCTGAGTTGAGCATGGAAAATGGATGGGAATCAATGAACATACTGAGAATGCTTGTTGCGTGTACTGGCCGTCGAAGCACATGGTGACCATTGAGCGCAACGTGTATTTCGACACTGCGCCACGTGCCATTGAGGGGGAGGAAGAACCTACCATTTTGGGCAACAGCACCCCAGCGCACGTTCCTGCCACTGCTGACAAATCACATGCCATGTCAGCCAAGCCCTTGCCCATCACACCTGTCACACAGCCTCCGGTACCTGGCACCACCCCAGACTCCCCGCTATTGCCACTAACACCGCTACCATTGCCATTCACCTCACTGCCCTCGAAACCACTCGATCTACCTGACGAAGACAAGCCCTGCACCAAGCGCATATGAAAGCTGAGCCAGCGGATACTCGACATCATCAATGGCAAGGCCACCACCATCGCGCTCCCTCGTGGTGTGCAGCCGCCCGACACCATAGTCGAAGACCTGGCCCCCTAGCTGACCATTCTCCAAGGCGACAGAATGGCTGAGCAAATGCTTGCCATCACCAATGAGAGGTACACCCAGGACTTCAACAAGTGTGAGCTCACCATGCTCGTTGAGCAGGCTAGCACAGCCACTGAAGCCCTCGAGCCCACCACGCTTGCTGATGCAAGGAGACACCCGGATTGGTCCAGATGGGAGGACGGCATCTGTAAGGAGCTGGACACCCTCCAAAAGGCTGGTACCTGGGAACTCGTCGACCCTCCGCCTGGTGCCAACATTGTCAGATCAAAGTGGGTATTCCGTGCGAAAAAGGACACTGCTGGAAACATCATGCACTACAAAGTGCGTCTCGTCGCCCAGGGATTCTCCCAAGTCCCCGGCATCGACTACTTCGACACATACGCCCCTGTCGCCAAGCTCACATCAATCCGAACCGTTCTCACTCTCGCTGCACGCCAAAATCTCAAACTGCATCAGATCGACATCAAGGGCGCGTACCTCAATGGCAAATTAAACGAAAATGAAGTCATTTACATGTGTCAGCCACCTGGTTATGCTGATCTGAACCACCCCTGCCGGGTGTGCCATCTACGCAAGACCCTGTATGGTCTCAAGCAGAGCAGTTGCCGTTGGTACCAGTGACTCGTCGAAATCCTGGTAACCAAGCTGCGATTCAAGCAGTGCAAAGTCGATCAAGCCGTTTTCATCAAATGAGAAGGACTGTCTGTTACGTCGTTGGACGTGCACTACCTCTAAAGACGAGGACGAGATATGCCTGTCCTAGTAGAGTCGTTTCCGTGTTCAAGTCTCCGTTAAGAGAGACTAGGTTTATGACAAGGGTTGCGTCGAGGAGTGAACCCTCGATGCCACGAGTCGCAATTCGAGTGATTGCCCAAGCGTCGTCTATTAAAGAGCCGACGATACGAGTGAACCCCGAAGCCAGGTCTTTGGTTAGAGTGTCGCCTTCTTGAAGAGGTCGACCAAGGAAGTCTTTAGACTGAGTTAACCGAGGTTACTCAGGACACGACAAGGTCAACTTCAAGGGAGAGGTTATGAATTCAAGGGCAAGCGAGTACAAGGTAGAGGCTAGTTATTCGAGAGAACTAGCGTGAGGAACAAGAGTGCTGATCGCGCGGTTTAAATAACGATAGACTCGGCGCACGGACCAAGATGAAGATGGAAACCAGAAAGTTGTACAATATATGGAGGCCAATCAGAAATCAGAGATCGTATCGTACGACTTAGAGAGCCAATGAGAAAATATGACTGAAAGGTCGTACCACTTGTATGAGCTTCCAATAGGAAGGTGAGATCCTGTATCCAAAAGGGAGTCAGGATTAGTAATACATGTTGATGAAAGACGAGACCGCGAGTCGTAGTACAAAGAGGAAAGAGAAATCGTAACACTGTCCCTCACGATCATTGTCATGCATGTCAACGACTGCACGATCACCACAACTGTGCTCGCTCTGATCACAGCCGTCAAAATGCAGCTCAGTCACTTTGTTGAAGTGACCAACCTCGGTGAACTCCACTGGCTCTTAGGTATCGAAGTCACGCGGAACTGAGGAGAACACACGCTCATGCTCTTACAACAGACATACATTGATGCCATCCTCCACCGCTTCAACTTCGATGAGCTCAAACCAATCTTGACGCCTATAGAACCAAGTGCAAAGCTCACCACAAGCCAATCACCATCCACTGCTGCCAAGTATGCCGCCATACAGAACATCCCGTACCAAGAAGCAATCAGATCGCTCATGTATGCAGTGCTCGGGACCTGGCCTGACATCTTGTATGCCATCTCGCAAGTCTCGCGTTTCTTGTCCAACCACAGCCAAGCACACTGGGATGCCGTTTGATGAATTTACAGGTACCTACTTGGAACAAAGGACCTACGGCTGACCTATGGAGGGGGAGAGAAACAGCTCGTTGGGTATACCAACGCTGATGGCAGTGTCACAGAGGACTGCCGCGCAATCTCAGGCTACGCGTTTCTCATCAACAGTGGTGCTGTATCCTGGAGCTCGAAGCAACAAGAGATCGTTTCACTCTCGACGACAGAGAGCGAATATGTCGGTGTGACACATGCCACGAAGGAAGCGCTTTGGCTTCACACCCTCATATCTAGCCTCTTCGCGCCTCTCTCACAACCAATGACACTCTTTTCAGACAACCAGTTGGCAATCGCACTCACGAAGGACCACCAGTATCACGCGCGCACCAAGCATATTGACGTGTGCTTCCACTTCATACGTTGGGTTATCGACGATGGCAAGATCCGACTCATTTATTGCCCCACTGGTGACATGGTTGCTGACATTTTTACCAAGGCCCTGCTGTCACCAAAGGTCAAGCATTTCGCCATCGAACTTGGACTGTGTGCAGCTTGAGGGGGAGTGTTGGAATGCGCAAGTGTGTGCACAGCCAATCATGTACCAGTTCATTGCTCGGACCATATCATATAGCTTTGGACGATGTACCACACGACACACACACAGCCCAACATCTCAGATTACTTATGCACTCTCTCAGATATGATACATTATGTTTCTATTCAGTTGTCCCTACATTCCTCGCTTACCCTGTTAGTTAGTTAGTTTGTACCTACGAGTACTCAACAGCCCTGTTCGCAGTTGTCACCTCAGTCCGTCTGCCCCGCAAATGACTGAGGTGAGCATCTCCACATAGATCGTCCTGAACTTATGCTTACCCGTACATAGCACTCTTGTTTAGGTGAATATCAGTGAGTCTGTCTGCCCTGCAAATGACTGAGTGCTCTTGTTTAGTCTTATATGAAAACCCTGTTCCAACTCTGCAAAATAAACCTGAACCCCCAGCTTGAGAGGACACACCAGTAGCTTTGAAGTGAGGGGGAGGGGGGGGTTGCAGGAGAACTGTTGCTCACACTAAGGGGGGGATGGAAACAGGTGTGATTTTTTGCGGTGATTCAGGACCCTTTGTAGCAAGAATCTGCCTGTAAACATGAAGTCATCACCGATGTACAAAAGGTCATGAGATCCGAAGAACATACATCCTCTGGGAATGCAGCAGTTGCAGCTGCTCGGTGAATGGTATTCTCACTTCATCCAGGTTGTGATTGGACAAACCCAGCATTGTGGTCCAAAAGGCTTTGAATAAACCGCTGTAATTTGCAGCTTCAAAGCAAAGAGTGTTGCTGCAGTTTGACATTTGCCCTTTAGCTGCACGCTCAAGTGCACAGAGGAGCTAAAACATCGAAGTGAGCTCTGCCACATGATGTCCACAAGAATGACTGACCACAACACCAGAAAGTGCAAGCATCGGAAGAGGTGTTGTTCAATATTTTCTTTTGAAGAATTGAATGGGCGATGCACTCTGACTATATCAGAAATCTTTGTGGAACTCTTCGAAAAAGGTGTTTCCAAAATAGTGGAGGACCTCCTTAGTCTGTGACCGATAATGTGACATGTGAGTTACTATGAGGAAACTTCAGAGCCATGACTCACAATTGGATCATGCTCATGAAGACAAAATGAAGATGCCTCCCTTTGATCCTTGATCTGGTTGAAACAATCAAGCTTCCAGCTTTGCAAAGTGATGGGATTATCTTTAATTGCAGGGTCCGAGCACCTGTAAAATGTGTCCACAAATTTCTCTGCATGTGCAACAAGTTTCGAGCGAAGATTTATTAGAGCCCGTCCGATCTGCAAGAAACATCAATTGACATGGTCTTTGTTGTGCGTAAAGCTTACTTACTAGGTTCCCAATGTCCCAATCGAAATCAAGAGTAACCTCTGTAAGCGGCAGCATCAGTAGTGAATTGCATGGTGGGAATAAAAGAATGTACTGAGTTTGCTGCATGCCGTCATGAAAATTTTCTTTCAGGTTCTCTTCAAGAGTCTTCTTCAGTGAGTCCTCATCCTCATCCTTGTCTTCAGCTCCATTGCAGTTTAGTTGGGGTGATTTTTTTTGTTCATTGAAGAGCCATCCATATTCTTTGATCATATTATGTAAGGTAAAAATACGAGCAAGGCGCACCACCTGCTGGATTTTGTGTGAGTAATTCTGTAATTTTAACGCTTGTTTTCCAGTCAAGCTTATGGGATTGAAGTATGATGCATGGCTTGCAGTAGCTGTTGTGGGTTGGGAGAGCCAAAAAGAGGAGATTTCAACATCTTCAAATCGAGTGGGAGTAGAAAAGTGTTGAAGGCTGGCTTGGGAAGGGATGTTTGAGCGCCGGTGTTGTTGATGCTGATCAAGAACGTCTGTGTCTTGTCCAGTGGTCTGTGGGGTATGAGGTGATGTACAAGTTGATATGTGGGGGCTTACCTCGATCATCAATGTAGCTGCACACAGCCTTTTGTCCACCAAAGCCAGTGCATTGTTATCTTGTGGGTCAGGAAGTCGAGGAAGCTGTTGTGGCTGGGGAACAGCTGGTAGGTTGAAGAGGCCAGGCCGTGGATCTGCCAGGTCTGGGATATTCAATGGAGGAGTAAAGGGTACAGATATGAAGGTTAAGAGAGACGAGTCAGACAGTTGGTGACCACTGCGATGGCCACCACGGCAGCCTCTGCCATGACTGCAGCCAGTGTTGGAAGAAGATCAAGGCATGACTGCGGCCAGTGTTGGAAGAAGATCAAGGCATGATTTGTTAGGAACTCACCCATTGTCCACCCTCATCCTTTAGTACGTCTTGAGAGCCTGTTCGGGTAGGTGGCACTCTTCACATCGACTATGCTCAGAATCGGCTCAATCTGGTATTGCGGCAAAGTGAAGACGCTGCTCCCTGATGAAAACACAGCAACCCCATTCCGGTTACTCCACTTCAGAAGTTTGAAGTGCTCACCATTCCCTGCAGGGTGTGAGTAATTGGCTGCACAACTAGCAACTCAGAGGCTCTGGATTGTGTCCGAGTTATGTGCACTTCGTCAAATGCTGTGGTCTTCGTTCCATAAGAGTAGATGACCCATTGCTTTAATTCCCATTGTTTGAAAGTTCTGGAACTCATCACAGTAAAAAAATAGATCAAACGTACTATGTCACAGGGCCTCTTGGCACATTGAGTTCGAGTCATTGACCAAACGGGGCTGTGATCCTTGGAAAAGTGCAATGTAACATATTAAGCTCGAGTCATTGCAAGAGTAAGGGCCTACCAAAATCCCAGTAAGGCCCTGAGCAAGGCCCTAAGTGGACTTGATCAGTAGAAGTCATGTTGGTATGAGTCAGTTCAGGCTTTGTGTACATGTGTTTACCATTGCGATTATTGACAGGCTGACCTAAGCCTGTGCACAAATGCAGATTGCCCCATCCTCAGCTTAGCTTTAGATTTGGATGTGACCTGATACAACCATCGTGCATACTAGGAATACATAAGGATGTACTAGGAATGTGTGGGGCTAATAGCAGAGTTACAACATGAATCACTGGCACTGTCACTATGGGAGTCTGTGTCAATTGCACCCATTCTACTGTCATCTTCATCGTTGAGAAACAAATCATCCAACTTTGACATAGAAAACTCCACCACCTTGCTTTTCACTTCACCTGCCTGCCATTCAACATCTTTCAGTTGCACCTCAGCTTCTTCATAGTCATCTGATGCCATTGTATGCATTATCTTGAATTCTTTCAGACAGAGTTGCTTGTAGTGTGCATGTGCAGCAAAAGTGGCACGAGATGCTCGTGCCAGGTCAAGCAACCGCATCGACTGAAGATCTTGAAGATCTTGCTTTCTCCGAATGGACACCTGTGAACAGTATGGGCTACTGCATCATATTATGGAATTATTCTTACTAATGTTGTTACAATCAGCTTACTCTTTTCATCCGTTATACTTTTATCCGTTGACTATCAAATCCCCACCACGATATGGGGGATATATTCACCAAGGACCGATTACTTCCTTATTATCCTTGGTCCGCTCTACGCTTATTTCGTTGAACTGTCACTAATCCCCAAGCCGTTCGCTTCGGACTTCTGTTCCTCTCGGAAGGGGGTATGACTCATTCGTTATTTGTCTTGATACGCTTACATCAGACATGCTCTCCTCTAATCAGTTCTCTCGTACTGATTACGTGGTCCTTATTACTCACTTTCCGTTTATTCTCCGATGTTCTTCACTGTTCTACGATTACGCGTCCCCATAGTTCAACATTATAAAAGACTCGTAGAACCTCCTGTATTCTTCATACTTGATCTTCTGAATCATACGTTTGGTCTCGTATCCTGGTCCGATCGACCAGTCTTCTTGACCCTCGACCTAGCTAGTCCGATTGACTAGAACCCTTAACCCTTGCTGGTCCGATTGACCATCACCTTGGTAGTCCGTTCGACTACAAACCCTTGACCCAGTAACTCTGTTCTTGAGGACGCAGTGTCTCTTCGTGAGTACCTCCCTCGAGACAAGAGCAGTTCCTCGAGTGTTTGTCTATCAACGAACGACCAACGTAACAAATGTGAGCAGATTCTTTGGTTTCTTCTTAGAAGGTGAACACAGATGGTCCTCACCAGGGTCGTCAGAGTCGTCTGAGACAATAACATAGCGCCGCTTGCAATCCATAGGTCTGTGAGGAAGTTCAGACAATGAAGAGGTGTTCTTAGAGTGAGGTTTGGATGTAGGAGATTTCTCTTCATGCAAGTAAGGACTGGTTTCAGACGTAGGAGGAGTTACTTCATCGAGATGGGGAGGGGTATCATTGAGCAATGGTGGAGCTATCTTGGATGGCATGCTTGTCAAGATTGGAGCAGAGTTTCGAGAGGAGACCATGGCTAACTTGACCATGTGAGGTGGGAGCTGTGAGACTAGGAGTCCCATGTGATGGGCTTGAGATAGTAGGACTCAGGTTGCCAGTCTGTTACGATCAGCCTACTATTTTCTTCCGTTATACTTTTATCCGTTGACTACCAAATCCCTACCGCGATATGGGGAATATATTCACCAAGGACCGATTACTTTCTTATTATCCTCGGTCCGCTTTACACTTATTTCGTTGAACTGTAACTAATCCCCAAGCCGTTCGTTTCGGATTTCTATTCTTCTCGGAAGGGGTATGACTCATTCTTTATTTGTCTTGATACGCTTACATCGGACACGTTCTCCTCTAATCAGTTCTCTTGTACTGATTATGTATTCTTTATTACTCATTCTCCGTTTGTTCTCCGATGTTCTTCATTGTTCTACGATTACGCATCCCCATAGTTCAACACTATAAAAGACTCGTAGAACCTCCTGTATTCTTCATACTTGATCTTTTGAATCATACGATTGGTCTCGTATCCTGGTCCAATTGACCAGTCTCCTCGACCTTCAACCCAGCTAGTCCGATTGACTAGGAACCCTTGAACCCTTGTTGGTCCGATTGACCATTACCTAGGTAGTCTGCTCGACTACAAACCCTTGACCCAATAACTCTGTCTTTGAGGACACAGTGTCTCTTCGTGAGTACCTTCCTCGAGACGAGAGCAGTTCCTCGAGTGTTCGTCTACCAACGAATGACCAACGTAACACAGTCACTGGGAGAATGAGGATGACTTATGTAATTTTGGAACTTGCCCTGCTCTGGGTACTGGGGTCATCTCCATCCTGCTCATGATTCATGAACCAGCCGCAACATCACATGGATTCAGCTGCTCAGGATTTACCATTTCTTTTGGCTACAACCCCGGATTCAGCATGTTTTAACTGTCCAAACTGCTTGGTAGAGTTTTAGGAGTGCTGACACTGTTGTATCCCACCTATCTGTTGAGGGTTCTTGTGGTTGCTGGCTTGTCCACTACTTACCAAAGCTTCATGACACTGAAAATGTTCACTACAATGAAGATCCTGATGCTGCACATGACAGTAAGCTCTTTTTCTACTTTTTTATCTTAGTATTGAGTCTGAGTCATTCAAGTCAGTTGTGATGATAGCGAACAAGATCTCTCAGATGTTATTAACGACCCTTTTGGGGACAACAAGGACAGCGAGGATGAAAACCTTACTGCACAGCATGCATTCAACAATGATTTAACCCCATCTGACTTGGACACAACCCCATCTCGCATTCGGGAGTATTACCCAAACACTGGCACCTCTCGTCCTGGAGGTATCAACCATCTTGAGCTCATGGATCAAGAATATCCGTAATATGGAGAACCTGTACTATCCTTTTGCATCATTAAGCGAGTGGGAACTGGCCAATTGGCTGACCAGTGGAACACTTTCCCAGCAAGATATTGATCGGTACTCACACTTGCCCCACGTAAGCATTTTATGATAAACCCCTCAGAAGCATGGCTGATACCCCTAAAGAATCTCCAGTGCCCACCTTCCTTCTGCATGGCTAGTGATTTATGTTGACAGGTTGAATCTTTGCCTGAAGTTCCACATTGGCGCTGCACAGAAATCAAGGTTGCGCCCTACAAGACAAAGGAACCATTGTTCCTATACTGGTGGGACGGCCTAGAAGTCATTAAGCATCTATTTAGCAACCCGGTATTCACCTCTTCCATGGAATACACATCATATCGTGAGTTTGAGCAAGGGAGTAACCATTGCCAACAGATATATGGCGAATTTATGAGTGCTGATTGAGCATGGGAAATACAGGTGTGACCTGAGTGGTTAGATTATAATCAACTCCGAGTCTGATGCATCAGCAGAATAAACTGCCCGCTGGGCATTCCTTCATTGGCATAATTGGAGCCTTCGATAAGACACCTTTGACAATGGGATCTGGTAATAAAGAAATGCACCCCTTACTTTTGTTGTTTGCCAACATCCATGCCAACGTTCGCATGAAGGCCACCTCATATGCATTCACTCTTGCTGCTTATCTCCCCATCCCCAAGTTTCTTGACGTCCCCCCTACTGTCCAATCAGTGCTATCTTCTCGCATGTTTCATTTCACCATATCGATCATTGTACAATCTTTGAAGGAGGCAGAATCGAATGGGGTACCCATGTCTGACCCCAACAATCTCCTCCGCCTGGCTCACACTCCTCTTGTCTCATGGATTGCTGATCTCCCCGAACAGCATGTTATCGCATGCATTTCATCCCGGTACTCTCTGATATCCACTGCTGCCACTGAACAATTTGGCAAATCAGTTCCATCCCCCACTTGTCATCATGAAGCTATTCTTAATGTCATCCGAGAAGCCTGTCTCTTATGTGATCCATGTGACATTGCTGCATTCCATAAACACTGTCTTGCATCCTTCCAACTCAACAGCGTTGTCATTCCTTTCTGGTCTGACTGGGGCAATGCATGCCCTTCAATATTCCTCACTCCAGATGCCCTGCACCAGTGGCATAAGTTTTTCTTTGACCACTGCGTGCGCTGGGTGATCAACATAATCAGGGGAGCAGAACTTGATCATTGCCTTTCAGTTCTTCAGCCATGGATGGGAATGCGTCATTGGCGCAATGGCATCTCCACCCTCAAGCAATTGTCTGGAAGAGAGCATTATGATCTTGAAAAGCTCTTACCGGTGGTTGTCGCAGGCACATTCACCCCTGCTGCACTCTGTGCTCTTCATGCCCTCACAGAATTCATTTTCCTTGTTCAGAGCATCTTTTTATATGACGAAACACTGCATTCTCTTCGTGAAGCACTGCGAGAATTTCACCACTACAAACAGGCCATCATCGACTCAGGCGGTCATCAGGGGAAGAATGGACCTCTTGAACATTTTCAGATCCCAAAGCTTGAACTCACTCTCCATGTTGAATGTAGTGTCCGCACAATGGGTGCTCCATACCAGTGGTCCAGTGACATCACTGAATGCTGCCATATCATGCATGTCAAAACTCCCTACCACTTCTCTAATGAAACTAATTGCTAGCACCAGCACAGTCAGTGGGAATACTCACTGGGTGTTCAACCAGGAGGGAGATAGTAAGAGTAGTGTTGGTAGTGGATCTGACTTGTAGGAGGTCAAGAGCTGCTTAGATTATACTGGGGGAAACCACCAGCTTATATACTACAGGAATGGCGCACGGACCATGTATCTAATATAGGTTTTACCTATGTATAGTAACGACAGTGGAACACGATGGAGCATCATAGAAGGATTTATAATCCTATGACATCATGCCAAGAGAATTGGCTTACTGATGTATGTGATCCTATTGGCTATGAGTAATCGCAATCATGTCATTATCACGTGATGTTCTAGACTTTTTAGATAAGAAGTCTGAAGTAGAACGATCTAGATTGATCAACGTGATTTCAACACTCTCAAATTTTCACGAGCAATGTTGTCGCTTCCTTGATCATCAAGAAAAGCTACACTCCTTTCAGCTGTATATCTCTCTCAAAACCATCCAAAGTCTGTCATTGGCATTATACCAGGAGATTGCAAAAGAGGTCCCATTAGTATGGCTTTCTGATTCTGAGCCAACATCTACCCAGTTTGTCACGGATCCCACTATTGAAGCATCTGAGGATGCCCTGGTTGTCGCAGACCAAGTCACAGCCATGCATATGGGTGGGTTGTCACACACAAACGAGATATCTTTCAGCATTCCTAGCCCTGGAAGCAAAACAATATTTGACAGACCACATTCTCATATATCTCCTGACAATAATTGCGCCATTGTCCTTACTTGTCAACCACATTTTCCAAATCTCCTCATTAGCACTGCCACTCAGGATCTCGCCATTGATGATCTTCTTTCAGCCTTGAGAGACTTCTACTCTGGCCTCTCTTACAGTGCATGAAACGGTCATCGTGTCAATACTGATTCCACTCTTCCCTTCACACTCCTAAATGCTTGGACAAAATTTTGAATTCAAAATCATTCCACACAAAGTCCTCTGCTGTTCATCCCTCCCCAAACAGTCCAGGCCCTGCCCCCAAGTCCTGCATTACCTTTTGGTCGGGCAAATATGGTTCTCCTTACTCACGAGAGTGGTGAATTCCTCTCAACTCACACCAACAGTGAATGTATGTATTTTTTCTGCTCTGTTTATGATTTATGTTTAAAATTCCATGTGTTTCTCTACTAGGCTATGTTGTTGCCCAAGTCCAGGCCATATTGCAGCCCATCACCAATCCACCAACTCCACCTCTTCTTTACATCCAGTATTTCAACTTTGTTCACTTCGAGGATATTGGTGGAAGGCGTGTGGCAGTGCCCTCTCCTCATATTGAAATGTTCTCTGTGTGTCACTGATTTTGGAGCAGTAACAGATTCATGGGTGATATTGTTCACCTTGACGATGTCCACCAGGTTGTACAGCTTGTCCCCAAGTTTGGTCCCACTGTACCACTAGCAATGACTTACGACAACAGTTTAGAAGTGGTGACTGACTTTTATGTCAACTCTTTTGCAGACAAAGAAACATTCCATGCTATCCTTAGCTATCAATGACTGTGGTAGTACTTCCTGTATATTGTGTTGTTCATTTCAAACAAGTGAGGTTTTACTCTGTCATGCTGCTCCCAGGCGCACATTCATTATCTCAAAGACTCTGATCTGATCTGATCTGCCAATATTGTACATACTGCATATCTAGAATATTTTATTTTTAGGTATACAATTTCCGCTGAGATTTCATTCCCTCTCACACGCTCATGCCTGAGTCTTGCGGGTCACAAGTTTAACTGAGAGTCTTGGAGTTTCGTCGGCTAACTGTTTTACTGATGTTGTTCCTGTTTGACCTTACTTAAACAGGCATACTGTTATGATTTCTCTTTCCTACCTTGTACTACGCTTCGCTACCTTGACTTTCTTTGACATGTATTACTAACCCTGGTCCTCTTTTGGATACAAGGTCTCACCATCCCATTGGGGAGTTGTACAAGTGGTACGACTTTTCGTTCATCCTTTTCTCATTGGCTCCTTGAATCGTACGATGTAACCTTGATTTTCGATTGGCTGTTGTACATGATACAATTTCTTGGTTTCCTCTTTCACCTTGGTCCATGCACCGAACCTACCGCTATTTAAACCCTATGACCAGTACCCTTGTTCCCTACACTAGTTCTCTCTGATCTACTAGCCTTTACTGTGTATCTGATCCAGCTTCAATCTATAACCTTCGTTGAAACTTGACCTTGCTGTGTCCTAAGCAACCTCGGTTGACTTAGTTTAAAGACTTCCTTGGTCGACCTCAGAACGAAGGCGACACTCTAACCGAAGCACTGGCTTCGGGGTTCACTCATCTTGTCGATTCCCTAATCGACGACGCTCAGGCAATCATCCGCATTGCAACATAAGGCATTGAGGATTCCCTCCTCGATGCAACCCTTGTAATAAACCTAGTCTCTTTGAACAGAGACTTGAACACCGAAACCACCCTCCTCGGGCAAGCATATCTCGTCCTCGTCTTTAGAGGTAGTATATGTCCAGCGACGTAACACATACCAAGCAAGAATTGCAAATTTACATACCAAGCCTGGCATCACGTTGCCGTCGGGCAGCGCATAACTCGCTAACCTTGCCTCAACCGTAGCGCTGTCAGCCAAAAAATTGGAATATGGTCCCTAAGCGAGAAAATATGTTGCCCAAATTATGAACCCTTCAGCTGCAAGCAAAGGCCAGGAATCATCTGGAAGTAGGGCTTGGTCCAAGATATTGGTAATGTTCATAATCCCAGTTTCACTGTACTGTACTTCCACAGTGGTGACCATCAGAGTGAATTGGCAGACAGTTAACAGATTGGGGTTGGCTACAGAGTAAGAACCGTTATAAAGTGAATCCCTTGGAGACTGCATAATGAGCACTGCCATAGCGTGGAGAGTTTAGACTGCACAGGTCCCTAAGCGATGGCATAACTCACAGAATGATTGATTTGATGGGCCAGAAAAATCTTGGAAAAAGCACACCGAAGTTGTGAAGAGTCCATTCCTGAATGTGTTTCCCGTAAACACACTCACGTTTCCTGAATCTACACAAAGTATCAGATCATTTTACCAAGCAGAGCACAGGAGGTACAGATGGTACTCTCCGTTCCTGGAACAATTTGTACTCCAGGACCACTTTTCGAGGATGGGATCGGTGGTGCCCAAGGAAGTCTTGAGTGGTTGATCCACCGGGACGGGATTGTTCAGAGTGACAGTCAGAGCAGACGACATCATACATGATATATCTGCTGTAAATCCCTGCTGCCTGAGTATATATAATAAGGGAAGACTTTGGTAGTTTTCTTTCAGAGCGGGAGAACTGGAGAGTGCGAAAGGGGACATTGTGGCATCCACCCCTCCTTGTTACCAGTGTTATCTCTCTTTGACAGTCTGAAACATTTAAAGCCATACTTACCTGTCAATCCATTATATATAAAGATGAAAGAAGGCATGCCAGTGGAAGCCATTGCCGCCACTGACGTTCCTGCCTGCAAAAGCAAACTTTGCATGCTATACCCTGCCCCAGTGTCAGGGTCTCATGATATTTATTCAGCTCACAATCTCCAGCGCCCTCAAGAGTTAAGGAATAGTTCTGCGCTGCTAAATCGGTGAATGGAATCAATGAGTTGAAAGAAGCATCGAGAAGAAGTTTGGCAATGCCAGGGTTGAGATTGAGCTCCCGTCCTGTCCCAAAGAATTGTTCAACGAAAAATTCAGGCATCAACAGATTGGACCATCTGTGCATCAAATGTCAAGGCTGAACACACGATGTGGCCCTACTGGAAGTTTCACGTATGCCATCATCAGAAAATGATTCATGGTGACCCACGCCAGAGATAGTAATGTTAGCCAAAGATGACGGCAAGGTTGGAGAAAGAGGGTGTTCCTAGCGAGCTGAATCCATGCTGTGGTCATTAAAAAGGCGACACCACAAGAAAGACGAAATGTTAGCGCATGTTGGACGGTGATGCCCAAAAGGCTGTCCCTCATGAGTCACAAACATGGAGAATGCAACGGAAAGGGGTGTACAACGATCCAGTGAGTGACAGCACCATGGAAATCAACGTAACAATAGTGGTTGTCTCACTTTGGTTATTGTAAACCCAGTTAGCCATGTTAAGTGGAAGTGGAATAGTCTTGTTGACAATCATGACTCCAGTAAATGCCCACATGAGAGCACAGAGAACAAGCTGCATGA
Source organism: Tylopilus subfusipes (assembly GCA_038091275.1). NCBI lineage: Eukaryota > Fungi > Basidiomycota > Agaricomycetes > Boletales > Boletaceae > Tylopilus > Tylopilus subfusipes. The sequence goes on from JBBPOB010000088.1 coordinate 23,519, forward strand.
CTATGGTCATGATAGTGACTGATGCATGGGAGAAGGCGGGGAGTGGAAGTTGAGGTACATGGAATTTCTCCAAGAGAGGAGTACGATCCTGGCTCGGATTTGCCAGGTTGGACATCACAGTGAGTGGAACTGGTCACCTCTCCTACGACGCTGGCGAGGTTAAATAAGCACTGAGGGCGATTCTGCAGACAGGAAGGAAGGAATTACCATATCAAATTGGCACTGGGTTCATCATGTGTGGTGCGAGCATTATGGACGTTGTAGGAAGTGCCTGGGCTTCAGAAAGGCGAATGGTTGGCCATGATCGAAGATATATAGTTCCCTTCTTCCCGATTTGGGGCGGAAATTTGTCCCCGTGATACTGATGGGTGAATCGAGAAAACTGACTCATGAGAAAGGTATTGCAAGTAATGTCATGTAATTTGTTTGTGACATCGTTGGAAGACTCGGACTCATTACATGGTTCTACCACTGCTCCACTGATGGACGGCTGCATGCTGTCACAGGGCCCATACATGCAGGTGGCACAGCCTAACTTTGCCCCGCCATCTTCGTCATCTCTGAACAGTTGTCTATCAACATCAGATCAATACACAGAGCGACTCTACTCGTAGACTTACGGAAGGAAATAACTCTTGGCCCAGACAATACAGTGAATAGGTTGTGACGGCATCGATTGGATGGTGGAAACAGGACTAACCTAAACTTGAATGTCCGAATGGTCCTCAGGCAACTGCATGAAGAGAACTTGAACCATGTTCATGGCGACGTTTGTGACTAGTGTTCCGGGATTTAGGTCAGTGTGAATTCACACGGGGTAATTGTTACATCGTTGGACATATACTACCCCTAAAGACGAGAACAATGTATGCTTCCCCAAGAAGGGTGGTTTCAGTGTTCAGATCTCCGTTGAGAAAGACTAAGTTGATGACAAGGAAGGCGTCGAGGAGACATTCTTGGTTTCCGCGGATTGCGATGAGAGCGATGACTGGGGCGTCGCTCAACAAGGAGTCGACGAGATGAATGAACCCTGACGACAGAGCGTCAGTTAGAATGTCGCTTAAGTTCGTAAGTCGACCAAGGAAGTCTTTAGACTAAGTCAACCGAAGTTGCTTAGGACACGGCGAGGTCAAGTTACGACAGAAGTTATGGATTCGAGCTAGACCAAGTACAGGGTAAGAGGCTAGTAGTTCGAAGAGAACTAGCGTAAGGAATTGAGGTAACGGTCGTAGCGTTTAAATAACGATAGGTCCTGCGCATGGACCTCGACAAGAAAGGAGATCAGGAAATCATATCATGTGTAACGGCCAATCAGAAATTGGAACAGAGTTGTATGATTTGAGGAACCAATGAGGAATGGGGAACGAGAAGTCATACCACTTATACGAACTTCCAATGGGAAGGTGAGATCCTGTATCCAAAAGAGGATCAGGATTAGTAATACACGTCAATGAAAGTCGAGACAACGAGACATAGTACAAGGAAAAGGAAGAGAAATCGTAACAATACCCCCTTTGTAAGGGTTGAATCACTGATACAATCCTTCAAAACCCTTCAAAACTCCCCGTATGCAGCACCCAGGGATCCACAGTTGTTTGCATCTCCAACTGGGTCGTAATAGTCGTCGTAGACATTGTCCTCTTCCACTGGTTGCTCCTGGGTTCGTCGTCTCCTACGTCTGTTGGATCAGGGAGGAGGGGGAGGTGGCCTTCTAGTAGGCTCATGGGGAATGGGACGTCTACTGCGCATGGAGGATGCCGAGGATGACGATGAAGTTGTTGCTGAACGACGAGGGGGTTGGGTGCGAGTACGCAGTGGGCAGTCACACTGCGCATGTAGTGGACCCCATTGCTGACAAATGGGGCATTGGTAATGGGGGCATTCTGCCCGGATGTGGCCAAGCGAGTGGCACTGAAAGCAAGTTTCAGGGTAGCAGGGGTCTGACCTTGGTAGTGGGGCGTCACCCTCTAATGCGAGCCATCCCAGTGTTATGTTCCTCAAGCGGGTCTGCAAGTCTAGCTCTGTCAACTCCAATACGCAGATGGTCTCACTGTCTAAGGGGGAGCTAGAGGCAGAAATGGATGAGGTGGAGCATGGAACGGGTACCCCAATATTAGGAATAGGTGCGTTTGCTTCCTCAGCAAGCTGCCTCAAGTAATGATCGAGGTCTTCGAGGAATTCGAACATGCCTAGCTGATGTAGGGCTAGGGACAAGTTCAGGAGCACTTCTTCATGCACCGTTCCTATTGTGTGGATCATCCAGGACTGGGGCGCTTCTACTGCTAGGGTTGCCAGAAGAAAGGCGAGTCATGCTATCTGTAGATAGGCTCAGTAGAGGGCGTACAGGGGGGAGTCCATGTCAAGGTGGGCCCCAATGGGCATGGCGAGACGGGAGTCACGCATTAGATCTGCGAATCGATCCATTTCCGCTGGTTCTGGGAAGGAACTTCTCAGGCGGTGGGCATGGACGGGTAGGTTGATGGAAGGTATCGGGGTAACCAATTCTGGTACCAGGGAGGGCATAGGACTTTGTTCGGGGTAGATCTGTAATCAGGGTTGGGTGGCATCATAATTGGACGGCCATCCAGATTCTGCGACATTGGACATGGTGTTGGGCTCCGGAGACCCAAGGCGTGTGGTTTGTGTAAGCGACGATGGGGAAGAAATGGTAACGGAGGGGGAAGATTCGGGGACGTCAGAGCAAGGAGACATCGTTTAGCTGGTTTGGATGTAGTAGAGACAACGATGAGAGGTGGGTGGAGTCTGTGTTTTCTGGGGGTAGAGGTGAAGCCTCTTATACGTGTCGAGGATTGTTTTCACGTGTTTGAGGTTTTTCTCAGGTTCCCAGGAGTCTTCCTCTGCGGTGTACCCTTTCCAGTGAACTAGGTACAAGAACCCTGTTGAAGACTTCTTGTGGCGCAGGATCTGTTCTATCTCGTACTCTTCTTTGCCTTCTATAAGGTCCAGGGGTGGTGTCGGGAAGTTCCGTCCATGGACGGCATTCTCACAATAGGGTGATAAGAGAGTAGTGTGGAACACGGGGTGGATTTTCCACGTTTTAGGGAGGCAGAGCTTGTAAGATAAGGGTGATAAGACTTCCATGATTTTGAAGGGGCCTTCGTGTTTTGATGTGAATTTTGAGGTGATAAGGTCTTGGTGGAGATTGCGGGCTTCCAGCCACACCTTGTCTCCGACTTCGAAAGGTTTGAATTTCCTTCTTACCCTGCTAGACATTGTTTGCCTGGCTAGGTCATGCACCGCTAGAGCTTCGTCTCTTTGTTGCTTCAACATTCGAAGTCTAGTTTCCACTGCAGGGAGAGGAGAGTTCGGAACAACGTCGGGAAGTGAGCAGGGTTCATATCCCATTGTGAGATAGAACAGTGATTGCCCTGTAATGAAATGAGGGCAATGATTATGAGTGAATTCCGCTTGGGAGATATGGTCGGACCAAGATCCAGGGTCTTCCTTGCAGAAGATGCAAAGGTATGTTTCAATTTCCTGGTTTACTCGTTCCGTTTCTCCGTCAGTCTGCGGGTGATAAGTGGTGGATAGGGCGAGGGTATACCCAAGGGCTTTTCCTAGTTCTTTTGCGAACGTGGATGCGAATTGTGGTCCTCTGTCGGAGATGATTTTGTCGTAGAGGCCAAAACAACGGTATACTTTATGGTAGAAAAGAGTGGCTATCCCTTCCATGGTAACAGTTTTCTTCGTAGGGCATAGAATTACCCCCTTCATAAGCCCATGGTCGACCATGACCAAAAGGGCATCGAAGCCATTGGATGGGGGAAGGTTGGTGATCAGATCGCAAGAGATCTGTTGGAATGGACGAGTGGCGTGGGATTTGATCAGAGTTAGGGGGGGAACCGTTGGGTGGGTATTAACTTTGTTTTGCTGGCACGTAGCACAGCCTTCAACGTATTTTCAAATGAATTGGGCCAGTCCTGGCCACCAAAAGTCAGTGGCAACGAGTTGTCTGGTTTTAAGGTAGCCGGGATGTCCGGCGGTAGTGTGGTTGTGGCACCATTGGAGGATATCACGGTGGAGAGTTCCCGTGGGGGGAACATAGACTCTTCCCTGATAGGTGAGGATTCCATCCCATGTTTGCCAATCAGAGAGTCGGGAATGGAATGCGAGTGGAGTATCGCTATCAATGGATTGGAGTGTCTGAAGCACGAGGGGATCATCCCTTGATGCAGAAGAGATTTCATTTGCCAGCGAAGCGTCGATAAGCTGGACAAATAGAGATGGAGGAAGCAGTGTTACTTCTGTGTTATCTGGGCATCCCTCTTTGGGAAAGAAGTCAGGTCAACGAGATAGGGCGTCTGGTCCGATGAGGAGTTTCCCGGTGACATGAGTCATCTTTAGATTAAAGTCGCTTAGGTCTAGAAGCCAGCGGGCTTGCCGGCGATTGAGGGTTTGTGCAGAACGAAAGTACGTAAGGTTTTTGTGATCTGTGAAGACTGTCACGGGGGTTGCTGATCCTTGAAGGTAGTGGCGCCATGTTTTAAGGGCGCAGATGATAGCGAGGAGTTCTCTATCATAGATATCATAGTTTCTTTCCGCATCCCCGACGGCTTGGGAAAGGTAGGCACAGGGGTGCCATTCGCCATTGGCATCAGCTTGAAGGAGAATTGCTCCTGAGGCGACTAGGGAGGCATCAGTTGCGATTGCAAAGGGTTTTGTTTCGTCGGGCATGGCAAGGACCGGTTTGGACATGAATGCGGTTTTTAAGTCATCAAAGGCAATTTGACATTTTGTAGACCATTGGAAGATGACATTTTTCTTGGTAAGATCGAGAAGGGGTCGGACGATGTTAGAATAGTCTGTGATAAAGCGGCGGTAGTAGTTGGCGAATCCCAAGAACGAGCGTACTTCCTTTACTGTTCTTGGTATGGGCCATTCTGCGATGCCATCGAGTTTGACGGGGTCCATCGCCACCATCCCTTCCTTTATTATCATACCTAAGTACTCCACTTCTTCCGTGTCGAATGTACATTTCTCCAGCCGAAGGTGGAGGTCTAGCTCTTCCATTCGTTGGAGAACCCGTTTGGTCCATTCGTCGTGGGTTTTCTGATCTTTGGACACTATGAGGAGGTCATCCATGTAGATTACGAGCCATCCTTCCGCAATCATATCCCTAAACAAATTGTTCATAAACCTTTGAAACGTGGTGGGAGAATTCATCATTCCAAAGAATATGACCATCGGTTCGAAGAGGCCCCTATGAGTGATGAACGCCCCTTTCCATTGGTGTCCATCCTTAATTCGGACATTGTTGTAACCCCATCATACATCGAACTTTGTGAAGATACATTGCCCCTTTAGTTTGTCGACGAGGTCGGAGATAAGAGGAAGGGGGTAGGCATCTCTGATGGTATGTTGGTTGAGATAACGATAGTCTTGACACGGTCGAAGTTTTCCATCTTTCTTGTTAACGAAGAAGAACGGAGCGGCTTGCGGGGAATTAGAAGGTCGTATTTTTCCCATGGCGAGTTGTTCATCGATGAATTTATCGGTGGCCTCTCATTCCATGGGGTTCAAGGGGTATACCTTTCCTACTTTGGGGACGAAGGTTTCTTTGGTATTGATCTCGTGGTCATAGGGGCGTGACGGAGGAAGGGTTTCAGCAGTGGGTTCTGTGAATACCTTAGCAAATTCTTTGGGTATCTCGGCTTTCAGGGTTTTCTTATAGGCCAGCGCAGCTAGTTCCGTTGCCATGGTAAGTTTGGCCACTATACCTGCAGGTAGAAAGCAGGATCCGTGTTTAACAATTCATCCAATAGTTCGGGAGGTAATGGCTTTGACGATGAAGTTGTCAGGGGTATCATAGCCTAGGTAATTGTAGAGGGCGTCAGTGTGTTGTACATAGACTTGGTTTGATGGGAGTCGTAGTTGTTTGTTGTTCTGGTGGTAATCATGTTCATGGAGGGCGAACAGTTCTTTGGATTGATCTTGGCTCTCAGCAACGACGAGGGTTTGGTTTACCCAATTGATGGATGGGTTCACCTCTTTGAGCCACAGCATTCCAAAGATCACATTTTCTTGTCCACAGTTCATAACATAGAAAGTGTGTTTGAGGGCAATCCCTCCGATGTCAAGAAACAGTGTGGTGGTGAATTTAATATCACCTTCTTTGTTCCTAGTTTGATCAACGTTTTGAACGACGAGGGGTGTTTGTAGGCGAGTGGTTGGGAGACGGTGTTTCTTTACGAATTCCCAATCTATACAGGAGATGTCAGCCCCGCTATCGATGAGGGCTCGGGTGTCGACGGCTTTGAGGTTCCTATCTGGTACGAGTATCTGCACGGGTAGCTTCATAGATTTGGCAGCGGATACTTTTACAAGACAGGTACTCGTTTCCTTAGGTACCTGCGTCGAACGGGTACCTTTGTTCAAAAATCCTCGTGAAATGTGAACCGAACTCTTCGTACGGTCTCCTTGTCTTCATCGTCTTTCACCTCCTCTACTTTAGCAGTCATTTCTTCTACTTTTCTTACCCGAGGGATTGGCAGTAGACTTTTCATTTTATTATCCCTGAAGTTCGGGCAGTTGTGGCTGCCATGCCCCAACTGCCTGCATCTGAAGCAGAGGTTTTCTTTAATGCATCAGGCTTTCTCTTCGGGAGTGAGACAGGTTACTTTAATGGCATCTATGTCCATTGTGTTAGGGTCTTGGGTAGGGGTAGAACAAGGGGCTGGTTTGTATGACGCGAAGGTGGGTTTCGGGTGGTGGAACGCGATTTCGTCACTTCGTTCAAATTGGGTTTGGAAGTGGGTTACTTTCTCATACCATTCGTCTATGGTCTCTGGGGTCTTTTCCATGGTGTAGACTCGCCTCATTAGAGGCGGAGGAATTCCTGCGGCGAAGTACCCGATTAGGACTGCGTTTTCCGTCACTTGGGCGAGTGCTACATTGTTCTGGAACTGGGCGATGTAATTGGTTAAAGTGGGAGAGTATACTCCTCTTTTTCCCGTAGGGTTCATCCGGGTGGTTGTGAGCCAGGAGATAGCATTCCCCTGAGTGTCATGATGTTTGAACGCCTTTTTAAAGGCTGTTTTGAACTCGTCCCACGTCCCAATGGAGATGGTAGTCCCAGAGATGGCTTTTGCTCGAAAGGTAGATGCCCAAGTAAGGGCGGACCCTTTGGTCATATATGATAGAGCAAAGGCTACTTGTTTACTGTCGTTGTCGTATACTTGGATATTTACAGCCAAGTAGAATTGTACTGAGTTTAGCCATGGTATGGCCTTGGCGTAACTTCCATCGAAGGGTTTGGGAGCTCCGAGACAAAGTTCAGTGGGTTTGATTGGAGTAGCCATGGAAGAAGTTGGGGGAGGGATAGGAGGAAGAGAAGGAGGGTTCGGGAATAAATTGGACATGTATCTTCGAGAGGAGGTCGAGGATGGTTCTGGGATGGAAGGGTGGAGAGGGAGAAGTGTGGTAGGGGTTGGGGACAACAGGGCAGAGGGTAGGGTGACGGTTTGAGATAGATCAAGAGCAAGGTCGGCTACTTCAGTTTGTTCCTCAGTAGTAGTAACAGGGATATCAGGTTCCTAGGTATCAGGTTCTCCTTTGGATAACAATGAGATAGAGGACTCCCCCGGTATAACAGGCGGAGGTGGAGGGTGTGAGCTAAGGCTCCAGCGGGAGCCAGTGTTACTTGGTGGTAGGGAAATGGTGGAGACGCACGTGGTGGTCGCTCCATAGATATGCTAGTTCTATTGTTATGTCGTTGGACGTATACTACCCCTAAAGACGAGAACAATGTATGCTTTCCCAAGAAGGGTGGTTTCAGTGTTCAGATCTCCGTTGAGAGAGACTAAGTTGATGACAAGGAAGGTGTCGAGGAGACGTTCTTGGTTTCCGCAGATCGCGATGAGAGCGATGACTGGGGTGTTGCTCAACAAGGAGTCGACGAGACAAATGAACCCTGATGACAGAGCGTCGGTTAGAATGTTGCTTACGTTCATAAGTCGACCAAGGAAGTCTTTAGACTAAGTCAACCAAAGTTGCTTAGGACACAGCGAGGTCAAGTTATGACAGAGGTTATGGATTCGAGCTAGACCAAGTACAGGGTAGAGGCTAGTAGTTCGAAGAGAACTAGCATAAGGAATTGAGGTAACGGTCGTAGCGTTTAAATAACGATAGGTCCTGCGCACGGACCTCGACAAGAAAGGAGATCAGGAAATCGTATCATGTGTAACGGCCAATCAGAAATTGGAACAGAGTTGTATGATTTGAGGAACCAATGAGGAATGGGGAACGAGAAGTCGTACCACTTATACGAACTTCCAATGGGAAGGTGAGATCCTGTATCCAAAAGAGGATCAGGATTAGTAATACATGTCAATGAAAGTCGAGACAACGAGACATAGTACAAGGAAAAGGAAGAGAAATCGTAACAGTAATTCACCCAGGTGAATTTGGGATGATCTACGGTGAATTTGTACAGCTGTCAAAAAGGTTGGGTGAATTTGGGTGAATTTGGGGTGAATTTGACATTACTAAACTGGTCAATCTCATCGGAGTGACTTAGGCCTTTTTTGACAATGTTCAAGTAGGGATCCTCAGTGAAAAATTACACTCATGGGACAGGACTCAGAGAAGTTGGGGGTTCAGCCCTCAGCCCTCCATTTGTCACTCATAGCTCTCGTGAAATGGATCCTGCATTGAAGACAAAGTTAAATATCCTCAAGAATTACTTATCTAATCTACCAGATACTCTACCTCTCCCCGAGGCTGGGCTCGCAACCTACAACTTCAGATTAATCGACATTTCAGCAGAGGAAATCAAGGACTATGGCAAAGTCAGTGTAGTCAATCAACAACTTGAAATCTCCTTTGGATCACGACATGATGGCCCTATCATCTTCACCGAATGTGGTCCTGAACTTGTTGGTGTCATCGAAGTGCTGAATACTTACCTTCTCAAAGAGCTGACATCAGCAATCCTACAAAAATGGGTTGATGACCTCACCATCTCTGCAGAGCTTTCATTTGCCACCAATGGGGTTTCTGTAAGTGCCT
>JBBPOB010000089.1:0-32264 GCA_038091275.1 Tylopilus subfusipes
CGTGCCACAGTTCCCGACGTCTTCGCCGTCGTGAGACATTGGAGTCCGGAATACACAAGAAATCACTTCTAGCCCATCTAGATTGTCTATCTCCTTCTGCAGAATCATCCATTGCCCCGCTTGCATCGAAGACGATCCTTCCGAAACCACAAGCCCATAGGAACTTTCAGGATGATGTTTTCCCGTCGGCTGGTTCTGTGAGCTTTCACAGCAGTAGTCTTGAGAATTGGGTTTCGCGTTCGTGCTTTGAGGATAGGCTGCAGCTTTGGACCCGCTCCGACTCCGACGAAATTATCCGTACCCGCATTCCGGGGTCTCACTTGGGGGTGGCTGCGTTGGAGTTCTCCGAGTCACTCGAGCTATTGGCTGGTGCGCGGCCGGAGAGTGACGAGGGCGTAGATGTTGCGTTCGATCCAACCTTGGAGTTCACACTGCCACCTTTCGCTCTGAGTGGGTACATTCTTCTGAGCGTTATTATGGATGTTCAGATTTCCGCCCGTAGATCTTGATCCTCCTGCGACTGAAATGAAAGAATCGCAGTTGGAGCTGCTCTCTTTCTCGTCCGACCTGTCGCAATGCAACGATTCACCCGCCAAACCGCCTTCACCTCAGCCTAGCAATTCTTCGCTAACTTTGCCCAAGGCTCCGTTGCCTGCACAGCAACCTGACGGAACGACGACTTCTGGATCTACAGTCACTAACGATCCTATTCCAAAACGAGGAGTCCGGTTTGCAGATGATGACGGCAAGGATGATCAGATACCCTTGGGCTACGTACTTCGCATTCGGAAGAACAAGGAACAGAAGGCTCGCTTCCTCCGAGAAGAGCGGGAGCGCCGGGCATGGGCAGCACAGCTTTCGATGGAGAATCGTCGGGTAACTGTCCCTCCGCAACAAAATCGAGTTTCGAGGGTTGTCGCTCCTCGCCCTCTGATCTCTCTGAATGAACCACCAAAGCCGCAACAGCAGGCTACCGTTTCACACGTGCTTCGGGAAGAGGAACGTCACCGTCGAGAAGCTGAAAGAACAGAGATGGAAAAGCTACGAAGATCTAGAGAGTTTGCGAAAAAGCAGGCAGAAGAACGGGAACGTAACTATGCGGAGGAGCTACAAGCCACGCGAGCACGACGCGAGGCCGCTCGCGCTGGGCGTCCTCTCGAGTCAGCATCATTGTCAGCACGAGTTCCTGATCGTGATCGCTCTGCATCTCGAGACTCAGTGCACGCCTCGCTTCGGAGGTCGAGCATGTCACACAAGTATACACCCGAATTGGTTTTCTCCCCCGTCTCACCTCAGGACGGTTCTCCTTCGAGCTCTGTACCGGCCACACCTGGAAGTCAATACAGCTTCTCAAGGCCCCCCTCGCTTTACTCTGCTCATACGACATCATCGGAGGACATCAGGGGACGGGAAGGCAGTCGCACCAGCAGACACATGTCTGTTATCTCAGACTCAGCAAAAGGGGTGTTACTCCATCCGCCATACGATCCTCGGGTCTCATTTAACCCATACGCTTGGCCGAATGTCCCACCAGTTCCCCCAATGCCTGCTGTTCCGATGGTCAATGGTGTTCCGTTTTATGGGATGGATATGCCATTACTTCCTCCAACTGCCCCATTCATGGTAAATCAGTTTGGCCCTCGTCCTCATTCGTACACCGGGTCATCGGGGCAACACTCCCCTCTACACAGCTCGACTTCACTTCCCAGAAACTACAGCTCCGAGGGGGTTAATTCCAGTAGCCGTAACTCGAGCCCCCATTCCTTTGGCTCGCATCAGAGACGTTCCAGTGACGATGCTACTCGAATGGCAAAGACCCCGGGAGATTCTCGACCTGGAAGTTATACTGATGTTCGGGGTCTCAAGACGCCTCGCTCCACACGTCTCGCTCCGCCACAGGGCAGCCCACAACGGTCAAGTTGGGTTCCACCTGAGCAGAGCCCCACGAAGAAATCGTCGCCAAGACCCGTATCTGGTGCTTATTCTTCCGGGGCGGCTGCGCGTACGCGTCAACGGGCCGCGGCATCATAAAGGATGCTCTCGTCCCTCATGGCACAACGCGCCCACACTCCTGCTGCTGGTGCATCTCCACTGTTTGCAGTGGATTGGACACACTCGTTCCATACCCTTACCCCCGGAACCAACCCCAACGATCATAATCCACATAGCCATATCTCAAATTATTACACACGACGTCGATGCACACTATGGATATATCCTAACTTAATTTTTCCCGGCTGACGCACAGTTCTTCTTTCTTTTCAATCACTACGTGGACGATTTTGGAACATTAAGTTGGGCCTTACTAGTAGCAACTCCAGTATTCCTTGCATTTTGCAGTCACGTTGGACTGCAGCTGATTTCTATGCACCATGCTTTCTTTTCAAGCATATTTAAAGGGTTTTGCGCTTTGCTCGTCGACATAATCGCCTCATTCAGATCTATACTACAATGTACAACGCATTCTTGTGGTCCCAGGGACTGTAACAAAGGAAAACGTGTTGGATTGCGTTAACCAAGACCTCCCCATGGTCCACGTATCCTTCGGGCAAGCTGTATATCACGCTGCATGATGGTGACGCGTTTGGCGTGTATGGCGCAGAGGTTCCTAGGGGTGAAGCATGTCAGAGGAGGGTAAAGCGTAATGGAAAGTCGCGCACGCGTCCTCGAAAAGATGGACAAGGAAGGCCTCTGTCGCCTCCTGCAAAGCCAGTATGGCGGAGCTCTGCCAGCGCAGGGCGGTCTCGCTCAGGTGATAGTTGGTGTCTGTCATCATATCCAAGGCGATCTCGCGAACCTGCAAGGTTGACCCATAATGTGAGCGCGAGGAGAGGGAGAGAGACGGAGTGGCGACGTACGACGCGAGAGAAAGGGAGTTTGCGGAGGAGGAGGTCTGTGCTGCGCTGGTACTTGCGAATTTCGCGCAGAGCGAGCGTGCCGGGACGATAGCGGCGCTTCTTGCGCTGACCAGACTGCTCGTCGGCATTTGACTGGCCTGGGACGGGTTAGTCGACGCGTGGTGGGGGTCGGGCGCGGTGCTCACGGGGGAGTTTGTCGCGGGACGAGGACGCGACGGAAGGCCCACCGCCTGTGCTCTTGCGTGCGGTGGATGGTTTGCGGCGTTTTGGGTTGGCCGAGGACGTCCTGCGGTCGTCGTCGTCGTCTGGCTGAGGCCGTTTTCGCTTTTGAACGGTCTGAGCCATCGTGGTGTGGACGCGACTTCAAGTTGGTTGATCATCGATCATGGTCTCGCCCGTCATCACTGGCTATTATCGCTACACCGACATTTTCTTCGAGTGGTACGCTCCTCCTCCTCGTGTCCACCGTCCCCCTCAGCAGCCGACAGGTATCAGGCGCTCCCCGATCCACGCGATCGCAGTCCGCTCAAGGCCGTACTCGCCCAGGATGCCCTCGTACACTCAGACCACCCCCTGCACAAGGATGGCGTCGACGGCATAGAACTCTACATGGGCACACTCCAAAACTTTGAAACACGTCTCCTCTTATCTTCCGCCCAGGTCGAGTACATAAGATACTGGTTACACGCCATGCAGCTCACAACGCAACCCATCCCGCTGCCCTACTCCGACTGTCTCCTCACGGAGTCCAGCCTCAGGCACGTATCCCCCGTCCACTTTGGCACCAGAGAGGACCTCAAAAAGGCCCTCAAGGCGAGTCCAGATCGCTCTTCGATAGCCCATCCTTTCTGATCGCCCTCACAGCAAATCGAGAAGAATAACAAGCGTCTCAAGGGCGTCGATCCGACCCTCAACGCACGCCGCGACATATTCGAGCGCGTGCGCTCCTATTGGTCCCAGAAACGCGGCGTGTGGTGCGCCCTCGATTTTGAGGCATGGGACAGGGATCATACCCTCCTCACCGAATTCGGGTGGAGTACCGTCCACTGGGAGAATGATGAGCAGATCGAAGAACAAGGCCATCTCATCGTCAAGGAACACATGTATTATACCAACACCTTCGTTCCAAATCATAAACGGGTGCGTTGCTTTTCGGTTATCTGCATACGTCCCGCGTAAACGTGCCGTGTAGCACTTTGCGTTCGGTACGAGCGAGCAAGTCGACAAGGCGACGTTCAAGAGTCGCATCCAGACACTCGTCGCAGGCCTTCAATCTCGCGGTCCGCTCTTTTTGATTTTCCACGACAATAACCAGGATATCAAGTCCGTGTGCTCTTGATAATCGGGCGCGCGCGAGCGTCTAACGTGGGTGACAGGTACCTCAAGTCAAAGGACGTGGACGTCGTGTTATCCGACATGGCATTCATGCTCCCAGATGCACCCCCACAAGACGGCATCTTCATCATCGACACTTCGGACCTCTTTGCTGCTCTCGAAGGTGAAGCAAGTGGCAACCGCAGATCGCTGGAGCGTGTCTGTAGACACTTACAGATCAGCACGACATATCTCCACAATGCAGGAAACGATGCGCATGTATGTTTCGATTTTTTTGAGAGAGGAAAACATCGTTAACGTGACGGGCAGTACACAATGTTGGCGATGCAATCCATGGCTTCCGGAGATCCCGTTGACATGCAGCGGGAGAAACGCTGGCCCAGCCGCACAGCTAATACCGCCGGAACACCACAGGCTGGCATGGGCGTCAAGGTGAACTTTGAGCCTTGGGAGGAAGACGACGACTTTTCTGATCAAGAAGGCCTGTTTGGACCCATCATTAATGACACGACCGAGTTGACTGTTCGAGACGATAACCATGACGACGAGGAGTGAGCGAATAAGGTCAATAAATGCTCAATTCAAAGTGTACTTGGCTCTACAATACGATGTAATGTGGGTATACGAAAGAAGAAATTGTAGGTGGTCGCTCTCGAAAGGCGTGCGGCTACCCGTAAGAAAACTGTCTTCAATCTTCCTTTTCGTTGTCGGCATGACCGTCAGCATGATCGTCATCTTCGTCGTCTGATCTGTCGTCCGTCATGGTAGAGGGCTTCAGGGACCTAAAAGTGCTATATCAGGACATGCAGCATACCAGTCGGGCATGACGGACCTAAGAGCAATGCGCAAGATGAAGTAGTACCAGAATAAATTGAGGATCTGGAGCAGCAGAAGAGGAGTAAAGATTTGATACTTCATCCACCAAACCAGCCAGGCCCCTGTCTCTGGCGCCCATACTCGGTTGGCCTCACTATTGAAGGTTAGAGGTGCTGCAAAGTCAAGATAGTGGTAGCACCCACGGAACCAGGTCAAATTCGTTCCACACCGACCAGAGCATCACGATATTTAAATAGTGCCGGAAGTATCTGTCGCCAAGCACGTCGATGACGACCGGAAACGGGGAAATGGTGTGACTTACGACCACACGCAAAGGAATGTTAGAAAAGAAACTAATTTCGCCCGAGTGAGTTGCACGTAGTTCAGTATCTTGGAGATCTGTCGCAAACAGTGAGAGAAAAAGAAGGGATGAAGGAGAGAGACGCTTACGGCAAGAAAGACGTCAGGGATATCCATACTCATATATACGGCGTTACCAATGAGCGTCATGTTGACCAGATAGCTCCATCTGAGAGGGGACGTGAGTGGGTGATGTTGTCGGAAGAAGCGGGGCAGATACCCAATGAGCCAGAGAGTAACGAGATGGTGAGCGACGAGCTCGTTGTGGTCCTTGCGTGGTTTTTCGAGGCGGAGCAGAAGAACAATGAGCTGTTGGCACCAGTAAGCAGAATGAATGAGATAGTAAGCCTTCAAGTCAGGGATCATATCCCAGTGAGGATAGCCTATTGAAAGGGTGGTGTCAGAAAGTAGAAGCAGGGCGGAAAGGATGCAAGGGACCTCGCCAAAAGTGTTCCGTCTTGTACCAGTATGTTGGCAAACGAGACATGATGCACTGGGTGGAAGGGCAGTGAGGGGAGGATGAGGAAAGAAGATGTTGTACTGACATAACCCCAAGCACCCATGACGGCGAAATAGGTGACAGCATAACCCTGTTCACCAAACCTGTTGAGTTTTGCACGGCGTTTCATGCCGAAATAGCGGGCTATAGGATGACAAATGTTGACAGTGATGATCTGGCGAACGAAGGAGAAAAGCACAATATAGTATGCAACGAAGACAAGGTCGAGGTAACCCTTTTGGTAGCGAACGTCGGAGTTGGGGGAGGAAGGTACGCGGTGAGAGATGAAAAGAAGGGGTCTGAATGGGTTTGGGAGGTCCTGTGCGACGAAAGGGGCGAGAGCCTCCCAATTTATGTAGAGAACGAGGGGAACGATGAGAAGCTTGAAAGAGGAGGCTGGGATTATGTGAGATCGAGGGGACGAAGGAGGTGAAGACAAGGTACCGGGATTGACGACCCATCTCGAGGACGCGAGGTCGGACCAGAAACCGAGTCGCGGGAATGTATTCGTGGGGGGCGTGAGGGGCATATTCGTGTCGAGAGGGCTATGAATGGTGTCGATAAATGGCGAAGGGAGAAAGGAGGAAGGTACGGTACGTCTGGGTAGCGAATGGGTCGTTGGTCCTTTTTAAAATTTGAGGGAGGTGCAAGGAGGGAGAGAGAGTGGACGTACTCGATGCGATGGAGCGACGGGAGCGACGGAGGACCGTGACGGCGTGAGGAGGAGGAGGAGGAGGTCATTGTCGCGGTTCAAGATGGGTTGCCGAACTTTGACATGTTTTCTACTCGAGCACTGTTCCAGTCGCTGCCGTGTCCTCGTCAGTCGACCTGCACCGTCCAGCTCACCTGCCCGTTCTCGCACTCGAATCAGCCGACGCAACCCACCCTCGCGACGCCGACGCCGACGCCGACCAGGCCAAAGAAAAGACCGCTCGAACTCACCGCGCCGTCCTCGCCCAACCCAGAGCCACCGACGCAGCGCATCAGGACAGCGTCCACCCCAAAGCCAGTCCCCCACGCCCGCTCCTCCGTGCGTTAATCCCCGTCGCCCTTGCTCTCCCCCTCACTCCCCCGCAGACCGGCGCGCCCGTCCTCAGAATCAATGCAGCGCAGTCGCAGGTCGCCCTCCCTGTCCGCCAGGTCCGCGATCGCACCTCCCTCGTCCAGATCATTCCTGACCGCATCCCACAGGCAATGCTCAAGACCCTCTACGACCACTTTCTCGTCCTGTACGAAAACCTCCTCCCCTCAAACCCGACCCTCGCTTCAGAACATGCCCTGCGCCAAGAAGAGTACGTATACAACAACTCGACAAAGCTCACCTATCGCAATGTGCGCATCCTCCATCCGCCCTCGCCCCTCTCTCACCCCCCTCTCAGGCAGTCATAAACTCGATCGCCGCCTTGAAGAAACGTCCCATCCCCACCTCCATCTCACACCCCTCTGTCGGCACAGACGAGGACATCGCAGCCCGCACAGAAGCACGCAACAAACTCGACGCACTTCGTCTCACCCGTTCCGTTCTCACCCACCTTTCCATGTCCACAGTCACCATGCAACAATGGCGTTATGTAACTGAAATACCCGATAGCGAGGGTGGATCGAGGCCACACGCACTCGGCCAGATCACGAAATGCGAGCGTTGTGGCAACCCTTACATGGTCACCAACACACCCACCAACGACGAGTGCACGCATCACTGGGGGAAAGCATTCACAAAAACCATCAATGGTGCGTCTCGTACATTCATCTCATCGTACTTTGTGTCCAAACCTGACCTCCAAGGCGAGAAACTCCGCGTATACTCGTGTTGTTCAAAGACCACGTCTGAGGACGGCTGTTCAACAGGATTCCACGTCTTTTATGAATCGGACCCAGTCAATCTTCACCTCCGCCAACCTTTTTCGTTCACACGACCACCCAAATCTCCCGATAGCGACAATTCCGCTGACACAGCTTTTGACGTCGTGGCCCTAGACTGCGAGATGATTTACACTACAGGTGGGATGCGTGTGGCCCGAGTCTCAGTCGTCGATGGTGCTGGCAAAGAGATTTTCGACGAACTCGTTCGGATGGATGATGGCGTCCAAGTCATGTAAGTATCCTATCCTGCGACGCGTCCTTTCTGATCCCGTGTCTTCTCAGAGACTACAACACTCGATTTTCGGGGATCACCAGGGAGGATCATCAAAAGGCGTCATTGACCCTTACTTTGATACGACAATCGCTCGACGCTTTCATCAATTCCGAGACGATCATCATTGGACATGCTCTGGAGAACGATCTCAGGACGTTGCGCATGATACATCACCAATGCATTGATACTGCGATCCTTTTCCCCCATCGAGCCGGACCACCATATAGGCGATCTCTAAAGGATCTGTCTGTCCAACCTCGTTCTCCTGTTCTCGGTATTCACTAACCGTGACCATTAGCGCCAAGGAACACCTTGGGATCTCGATTCAGACCGGAGATGGATCAACGGGCCACTCTTCAGTGGAAGACTCCGTCGCGACTCTCGACCTCGTTCGATGGTATATCCTAAATAAAGCAAAAAACAAGACCACAACACCAGATTCATAGACCCTTGTATCTATCAACCATGCTGTATCGTCCATACATCATACCGTTGCATCTTGATTGTCATTGAGCAATGTGCCCCCTGGACTCTATCAGTCGCTGGTGGGTGTGCCATGTGAGGCTTACCAGGTACTCATTAGTGCCCGTCCGTAAGCTGAATTTCAAGGGGTTTCAACGAAGTAGCGGCCCTTGATAAGGTGTGTTCATGGAGTACAAAAGGATGCAGAGAAAAAGCATCTAACCGGTGCGTGCCGCCAAACGCCCCATGATATCATCGCTGCCCTCCTGTTCCTCGACACTGTCTGACTGCGTGACCTGAGGGAGGATCATGAGCACTAGAGACCGTCAGCTGGTGCTGCGAACAAACCACGCGTAGAACAGATTTCTTTGAGGACTCTTGCATCTCTCCAGCTATGATGAGCTCGTCCAAGATCTGTGGATCGTGTGAGCTGCCTGCGTAGGTAATGTACGCGAAACAACACCTACAGCGTATGCCTTCTGAAAGTTGAATATGCTGCAAAACCGTCGGTGAACGTCCCACAAAACCCGTCGAACGTATCCGACTCACAGGTCGAGCTCGCACACCTGTCAACGGTCCCGCGCGCAATCAGGTTTTTTTCGAACGAGTTGTTACGGACGGGAGGGGCTGACGCACGTTTCCAAAGTACCTGTCCAACACTTCCACGTAGCGGTGGATGATCTCTAGCGTTATGAGTTCGTTGTCGCTCGAGCTGATCCCGCAGACGAAGAACAACGAGGCGTATCTTCGGTAGACGACCTTTGTGTCTGCAAAACAGCCAAAAGGTTCCGTGCGTTGTACATCCACAACGCTGTCCTGGTGCGAAAAGAACTGGATGTCGCTCACCCTTGTACTCTAGAAAGTTACACATGCGCGTGCGCCGGGCTAGCACCAGCTGGGTGACGTCCTTGACGATCTTGGTTTTGGCTTTCGGAGCCATTGTTGTGAACCATTTCGCAAGGCGTACTTTTCCTGGCGAGAGGTTCCAATGTGAGACGTTACTCGTCGATCCTTGCGTGAATATGAGACGAGCCTTGTCGTGACACGAGCAAGATGTAGTTGATCATGACGAAGCGACGCTAGTGGCTATGCATACAGGCGAAATGTCACTACAACCGCACTTAAGTACATGTCCTCCGACCGACACGATGCAATCACGGATGCGTGTCGATCTCGCTGTATCGAAGAAAGGCGTTTCAGTCAGCTCAGAATTCTCAGTCGGGCGGAACAGACGGAATCAGATTAGATCAAGAGGTATTCACCGGGCACCACTGGCTCGCCAAGAAGAGGGTGCCCTCAAACCACTTTTTGTCGTCATGCCTCCCAGAGCAGAATCGACACTCACCAAAAAGCTACTTTTTGCGCTGCCGATTGACCACAGGAGAGGATACTGCTGACGAAGACGGCGACGGCGGTGCAGACGACAAGGAAGTAGAGGAAGCTAACGCAGCCAGTCTTCTCTTCCTTCGTAACTCCCAGTAGTCGAATATCCAGGTCTGCACAAGTCCAAAGGTAGCCGACGTCACCCAATACAAGACTACACTCTGCAAAGCGGGATGAGCCAAGATAACCGACAGCACAAAGACAGCAGTCCTACCCCAGGAACCATCGTGGCAATGAGGATTCTTCCGATAGACACCAATCTAAGAGCGGACTTGATTATCTTTTGTGGTTCAATCACCCTTTCACCCTTCGCAATCCTCTCCTCTCTCCACTTTTGCACCTTGACCTCGCGTTCGCGTTGTTGATCTGTCATGAACAACCTGGAACTTTCCACATTTGCCAAAGTAATGAAGCCAAGTGCGATCGGCAAGGTCGCAGTTGGGTCGGGATGAATGAGCGTGGAGAGAGTGAGGAAGGATTCAGAGTCAAAGGGTGTGGGGTGCTGTGATATGTGTGCAAGCACGATAGAGCACCCAACGAAAACGGGCAGCTGAGTGAGGGGCGGTATGGCCGTCGTCGTTATAGGGTGACAGCGGTGTTCTGCAAACAGTTCTTTCCGGCGGGCTGCGACCTGAATGAACGAGTTCAGTTCGCGTCTAGGGAAGAAAGGGATAGGACCATACGGCTTCTTTCATCCTGTTGCGGTGGTTCGTTTGCAGTTCCTCCTTCGTGCCTCGCACTTTCTCCCTCTGCATGTCTTCAAGTATTCGTTTCGCGACCACCGGTCCCTCTGACTGCAGACGAGGTAAAACCTGTTCTTCGGCTCTCCACTGTCTTTGCTTGGACTGCACAACATCACTGAAGTTTTGGACTGAGTGCAATGAGTCAAGACTCACCCATACTGAAAACGGGACGGTGAATGCAAGTCGAGTAAGCACCGTGCATAGGATGATTGTTGTGGAATACGCAGGCCAGGATGGAGGTATCGGAAGGGCAATCGCCAGGTCGAGGAAACCGTCCTTGAGAATGTCTAGACTAACAAAGGTCCTGCGAGACCGGTTCAAGGAGAAACGCGACTGGGATTGCTGGTAGCACGCTCTGCGAAGGATGCAGTTGGAACGAGGAGCACAGCGTGCCAACATGGACTGGATTTAGGTAGAGGCAGAGGTCATTTATAAGTCGTAACAACACAACACTTCACTCTTCCACATCCACGTCAATGACACCCTCTTCCGAGCTAGTCTCCACTGGACAGTAAGTCGAAAATCCAATCGACTTCGTAAGGAAGCTCCCAGGGTTGAATACGTGACAACCAGAATAGGTTAGCTTGTATTTTTCGTATCTGTCGGCGAGAACAACCTTTGGTACAATGCCATTCAATCCCCTGTAGTTTGGTAGTAATGCAACACCTTACAGCTGTCGGCAGTGGATACAGACGGAGCGCGTGATCATAATCGCACAGTGTTGGTTGGATTTGAGACGTCAATGGCGTCAGATGACTCTGGTCCAAAATCGTTTGCACGAGCTACGGAACGTCTACTCAGCAAAGATCAAGGGGCAATACCAAACGACACCGCATACATATCTTCTTAGATCTTCTCCCATGACATTTGGCTTGACCTCCACTGTATTTCGCAACATCCTCGCCATGGTATCTTCGCGGAAAATGACAATCTCCTGCGCAAAAAATTTCAAGCGACAAGGATTTGTTGCAAAGTGTGCCTTGGGAACTTTAGCCCTGAGCTGGGTCGTGAAAGATGAAAGTATCGGCTTTCGTGGCAGAGTCACGTTGCTCGTCAAATCGAGCGGACCAGGAACAAAGACAAAGTGCGTTGTCCGAGTAATCTGAGGGTATGAGGCAATGAGTTGACCAAGGGAATCAAAGTTTTCTGTGTGGTGACTTCAGTCCTTCATGCACTTCCAGGCAAACATCGACATGCCATGATATCGTTGAATATCCTGCCCACTCCCTTGGATGATTGATCGGCTGGTGAAGTTCCCGCACATGACAATAATTTTGGGTATAAAGCTGTTTTCAATGCAGTTGTCGAACATCTTTTGGAGCCCCAGGAAAGTTTTGGGGTTGTCAAGCCAGACATCGGACAAGAAAAAGAAGTAGGTATCTGAAAGCTCTTCCCGGAGACGGCGGGTATAGTTTGCCTGTATAAGATTAGCCGTGGGTTGCGACGACGAGATGTAACGTACATCCTCCAGTAGGGTGGTCGCACCCTTCCCAAGAAAGTCTATGTGACCATATATTGAACTACAATACTCAGCGTTCATTCCGCCTCCTATCGGAAAATGACTCACCGAGCAGTCTCCCGATCTTCGCAAGGCGGTTGACCCATAGCAATCACTTCCAAGGTACCTTCTTGGGTATACTCGCCCTCTACGAGAGCAACACAGCCTTCGGTGTACAATCCTTCGCCAGGGTCGTCCTTGGTCAAGTAAAGGCATCAGGCAACGTAATAACATTGGCAACCCTACCAATTTGGAAACATCTATCACAACGCTTCCATCAGCATCTTCCAGGCATAGCTTGCCTTCCATATTGTGCGCTAGCATTCCGAGGAGCAGGAATCTGTCTCCAGCTCTGCCCAAGAGTTGTTTTGTCGATTTTAACTGTCTCAAGATTCATGGGAATATATCTCGCCCGATATCGTTGCCTTGATCATACCGTCACGAGATGCTCCCGATCACGAGAGGGTAACGTGGAGGGTGAAAAATGGTCGTTGCGTAGTATGCTCTGCTTAATGATATGAAGCCTGTTGCGCGCGGATGCTATGCGTGACTCTGCTGTGCCAGACATTGTCGGTGGCACTGAAGACCTTCGGACCTTAGGACGATGGAAAGAGACGTGGACGCGATACATACCTTTCAAAAGTCCCCCGTTCGTGCGACCAGTTCCAAGCTGGCATTTCGAAAGCATCAATTACAAATAGGTGACTTTCAGGATCAAGAAGCTCGGTTTCAGCGTGATCACCGCGACCTTGGTCTTGAAGTGCTTCGTATACTCTCTGGAGGATTGAGAGAGATACTTTCATGGCGGCGTCTACACGAGACACTGAGGAACGCGGCCGACACGAAGGATAGAAGATAGCTCGCCATCCTGTTTATTGTATTCTCTGGCAATGGTTTCGATAGAAAACTCGATTTCTTCGTCCGCTATTTCGTGACGGTCGAGGATCTCCTCCAAGAACTGTAAGGCTTCGGGCCCAAGTGAGTGACTGTACTTGCGAAAGACCTGGAAAGGCTGAATTGAGTATTCAAGAGCACATAAAGGCACGTCGAACCTTGATTATAGTTCGCTGGCGTGTATCAGCCATGGCACACCAGGTCGTGGTTGATGTCACCTGACTCGAGGCGCAACTACGCTGAATTGGGTCAACTTGACGAGTGTACTACACGTCTCACCGACAGACACTGTTGATCATGTTTTCCACTCTGGACCTCGACATAAGGCCTGGATCAGGCATCGGGATGTTCGAACTAGGTCCATGGCTGTCTTATCTCCAACCCTCCAGCTCCACCTAATCTTCGAATACCCCCTAGGTTCATCTCTCTGGACAGTCATTTCCACCCTTCGAACGCACCAGCATCTGTTCCCTCAAGTGGAGGTCAAATTCGACCTCGAGAATGCGTCCACGACTCCGATAATACTCCATTTGCGTCCACACTTTGATCTCCTCTTCTCCGCTTACCATCAGCGACTGCACACAATTTGCCTGAGAAAGCTAAGGGATCCTCATCCCCCAATATCACTGCGATACAAGGACTCCATCATCTCTTGTGGTGAGGAGCCGTTGGTCAAGATTAAGATTAGCCGGACTTTTGGTCCAACATATCCTGGAGACGAACTGAGGTATCCAGGTGTCTGGTTCAGTTTTGATGATGATGCTATCGGTGAAGGCCTTAGAGGCAGCTCGCCGCATGCAATCGCAGACAACAGAACGAAAGAGGTCAAGCGTATCATTGTCACGCAGAAGGATGCACAGGACGCGGGGCGTGATCCTCTCGACGAGGTTACTCTTTGTCCAGTGATGTATGGGGATGTTTCGCGCGCAATCGTCAAAGTAGGAGTGGATCATATTTTCATGTTCATGTCCTTTCTATCCTGCATTTACAGGTCAAAAATGGCGCTGTCCTTCATTTTTATGGCTCTTCTGGCCCTTCTACTTCGTCTCTTCATGTCCGCTTGGGCGAAACGACTGCGCAGGATCTCAATATTGATTTGGGAACACCATCAAAAATATATTATAAAGAGGACGAGCGAATGTTAATTCATTCACCCGTGCTGCAACTAGAAGACGAGAACCAAAGCACGGATTGTAAGTCGTGTGTTACTCTCGGGTGGTCTCTCATCATAGTCATTAGACTTTTATAATTATTTTAGCCATGGTATTGATTTCCTGATCTCCGGTCAAACGCACCTGGTACGCAAGATCATACTGCACTCCAACGTGGTGAGCAACAACCCCTGGTACTTTTTTGCTTAAGCTAAGTGGGCCGATCTCAGCCGGGTTCTCCTCTATTCCAGCAATACAATCGCTGCCCATGGGAGCTAGAGGGAAAACCAGAAGACGACGAAGACGGTCAGTGACGTCTTGCACTCGCTCAGTATATAACTTAATCGGGCCAGATTCACCTCCGAGGATGCGTTTCACCGACAAAGTGAGGACCAAGTCGCTTTTTATCTTCCGGTATATTAAACATGTCAGTTTGAAGCGATTAGTCATTTTCTCAGCCCGAGGGATCCTCCACCATCGATGGTGCACGATCGTACTGAATACGAGGATAACATTACGCTGCCGGGTGTGACTTCAAGTAAGACCGGTAGCTCATCATTGAAGTGCTTGTTCACACATTCGCGCAGAACTGTACGGCTACGATGGTGTAATACTGGAGGTCAACGAAGCTTCTCAGGTGGTGGCCGTCATGTTATTTTGACAGTGATCGATCATGTCTTGTATATACTGTGAGCTATATATTGCATCCACGTACTATGAGCCGGAAAAGATGTCAGGCCAAATCGTTCTAAGCTCTTCTAAATCATTGATCACAGCAATCCCTTCCATATCTGCAGCTGAGTCGCCATCGACCCCCAATGTCTTCTTCCTCCCGCCTTCCACGACATCTAAACCCGTCTCGTGGAAGTGTGCGCACCGGCCCCACCCTAGCTTTTTAGCAGCAATCACGTTTAATTTACTGTCGTCTATGAATAAGCATTCTGAGGGATCAGAAATGTTAGCAGCTTTCATCGCCTGTCGGAACGGCAACGGCGGATCAGTTTTGAAGTCGAGGTAAAGCTGGGGCGAGATATTACGTTTTGAAAGTACTCTGGCTCTGGCTTGCAAGTAAAGTCTGGTTGTTCGTAATTACAGTAGACGAGTCCTTCTATTTGATCTTGGACATTCAAGATCTTGAGTACCCGGTTGGCATGCTGGTATGTTTGTCAGGACTCGTTATAACCCACAATTTGCAAGACATACGTTCTTGTATGCGTTTGTCAGGGCCCAAACTCGTACCTTTGTCCTGTCTAGGTCTTCGAACAGTTTCCGCAACTTTGGGTCCGGCTTGATGCATTCCTCCAAAGGGAGTTTACCATCACATTTCTGATCAAAATCAAGAGGATCTGAGCAGCGGGAAGTCCGTCACCATAGTTCGAGCGCAACTACTTGATCAAATCACCTATGTCATGATGCCGCATGAGGCCGCGGAGAGCAAGTCCGTATTGCGTGTAGTACTTGTGGTGCAATTCTGACGCTTCATTTTCATCGAGGCCCATGGAAACAAAGTATGCTCCAGAAGATGTCTTCAGGGATATTCTAGACCTATTATGAGCGAACATACCATGAATCCGTTCGCCCATCGCATGCGATATCTTGGTACTAGTAGAGTAGAGGGTGTTGTCGATGTCGAACCAGATGACCATGCGGGGATCTTTCAGTGACTTTAGGGCTAGAATATGAGGGGTCGTGAGCATTTCACACCTTCCAAAGTTCCGTTGAGCGACATGGCGGTGGCCGGTGGGTATCCGAGTGGAGGGGGTATAGTATGATCGGTGCCAACACAGACACCGGATATAACGAGAATGTGATTCTCACAGATCAAACTCCGACACACCACCCCATATCCTCATCGTGCCGATCGACGTCCTCGACGACGAAATCCTCAAGACCAACGACCGGTGAGTGCGATATCGCTCATGCCAGCGAGATATACTTCAGTCGACATTCTCGTGCACCACGCGTCGTGTGGTGCAAGGATCATTTCCGTTGGATGCCTCCCTGGCACTTTGGATGTATCCAAGCTGACATCCCCCATCCTCAGATGGCCCGCACCAAACAACTCGCACCCGGCATTTCCGCCCGGTATCCACAGGCCGTTGCTCGCCGTAGTTTGAAGGGCATAAAAAATCCAGAGCCAGAAGCTCCTGCTACCAAAGAGGTGCAGGTCGGCGGCGAAAAGAACGGCAGCACCCGTCTCGTGCCCACGTCAAAGGCACCCCGCTACTATCCAGCAGAAGATGTCCGTCAACCGAAGAAAAGCCGCAAATCGCCCAAACCTACCAAGCTCCGCCCATCTATCGTTCCAGGGACCGTCCTAATCGTGCTTGCTGGCCGTTTCCGGGGGAAGAGGGTGGTGTTCTTGAAGCAGCTGGAGAGCGGCTTGTTGTTGGTGACGGGTCCCTACAAGATCAACGGTGTCCCCCTACGGAGGATAAACCAGGCGTACGTTATTGCTACTTCGACGAGGGTTGACCTGGGAGGCTTCGAGGTGGGTGTCTCGCCAACGCGTACCAATGCCTCGGTCTGATCGTCGCGGCAGGTAGACCCCAAGATCAACGACGCATACTTTTCCAAGGCTGTCGTGAAGGGCGCATCTTCTGCAGAGGCTGAGTTTTTCGAGGAGGGCAAACCGAAGCGAAAGGAGCCTTTCCCAGAAGCCAAGTCGGCTGACCAGAAGGAGGTTGACAAGGTTGTCGTTGCGGCTGTTCAGAAGCAGGCGAACTTGGCCAAGTACCTGAAAGCCACTTTCGGTCTCACCAAAGGCCAGTACCCTCACCAGATGGTATTTTGAGTTACGGGGAACGTGTGTACATGTGCTATGTAAACCTAGGCTATGCATCGCTACACATGACTCTGTCGCGTTTTGTTCACGCCCACGCGCGTGTTCGTCCTTTACCACCACGCGCTTCCACCAATGCCAAAGTTCCTCGACTCCCGCGCGCGGTTACTCTTTGCCAGTCTTGCTCTCGGCTCCGTGCTGCTGCTCAAATGGCCTACAAGCACGTCCTCTTGGATCATGCTTGCCTCCTGGCCTCTTGGCGTGCTCTGCTTCTCATATGTCGCTCGCGCTTACCTCGCCCCATACGTCCTGATGCGCTTCTCCAGCCACATCCGAGTTCGGAGCGTCAGCTTGCGCTCCATTCGCGGCCTATACTTTCGCCAAGGCAGCCGGACCTGGCGAATCGATCGTTTTGTATATTCCTACCGCTCTTCCGCAGATGATGGCCCGAGGAGACTATCCTTCAGGATTGAAGGCTTTGCACTGGAGATCGAGCCTCCTCTGTCCCCTCGTCCACCCCCGCCGCGTCCAACTCATAGGCGTGGACTCACTCTCGCCGACCTTTCGCCATCCCCTTTAGCGCTCTACTTATGGTTCGTGATATCTGGCCTGTACGTCGTATTCGATCCTGCGGTTCGCCCCGTCATTCGCTTCGTCGTCACCGCTGCGCTTCAGCAAGTCATTCGTTTCATCCCAAGGCTCATGGAAACTGTCCAAGTGGATATTGACCGAGCGGTTGTCTCATACGTTGGCTCCCCTCAAGTCCAGCTCATTGTGCAGAACGTTACGTTCAAGGGTCACGTTTCTTTCGCTCGGAGCCCTCAGCTTCACCCAATCAGAGATTACGTTCCTTCAAGCAACCAGGCGTTAAGCGCACGAGCCCTTGCGATGGGCGCTTGGAAGTCGCGTCTTTCCAGTGGGTTCCGACGTGCTTGGACGCGCACATGGAACGATACGTTAGGACAAATGACGGGTTCCATCTCGTATGATCTCGCGGTTCGACAGTTTCATAGTTTCATCCCGTCGGATGGTTTGATTCAGATGGGTATGTTTGTTAAATGGATAGTTTGTCTAGGTGGTGTTGACATAAAATTTTAGGTATATCCGACAGCGGCACAATATTGCGCTCGTCCGAGCTGTTTCTTGTCAGCGGTTCGGCTCGCTTTAGTCCGAGGGACGGTACCATCGAGCCGTGTAGCATTCACAATCAAGTCAGGGTTGGAGCCATCCATGTAGATGCCGACAATCTTCAGTGTTGGTTGTCGCACTTCAAGATTGCGACCGAGAACATCCCAACGGTGCCTCGCAGCTCTCTCAGTACAGCTACCTCTCCATGGTTGAAGACTCCCTTCAGTGCAGTGAGTACTTGCGTAGACCTCATTCGTGCTGTGCTGACAATGCTGCCGAGTCTTCTGTGATTTCAGATAGTCGCGTTCAAGTCATGGCAAAGCGGAAGAAGCGAAATATAAAGGTGCGTACTATGGGATTTATCTCAGCGCCTGTGCTGACTGGCCAATGCTTAAGCCTCTTGAACTTGTTGCCGCTGCTCGTATAGATCTGGACTCTGTTGCAATATCACGGAAAATCGGTCGCCAGAAGTACAGCGTCGTCTTCAAGGGAGTGACCTGCTCTTGCGAGCCCAGCAAGGCGACGGTTAATCCCGTCCATCGCGCTTGGCTAGGAAAGGACATGTCAGTCATGTTACGGGCCTTCTTACTTCGCCTAAACCTCCAGGGCGCTTCTATGCACAGGCCGAGTGGGATCGCTCAATTGAACGTTCCCATTTTATCTGTTGGTTCCACCTCGGTCGACGCTACGTTTTCAGATTGGCCGTCACTGCTGTCTCCCGATGCTTGGCTTTGTGATGCCAATCTACCGTCTATGTTCCTTGACGTCCAGATCACTTCTCTATCATTCACAGACCGGCATGACATGCTGCTTGATTTGATTTCGGAGCTTAACTCTCCCAATAACGTGCCACGCGGAGGGTGGGAACCTTTCTTACCAACTGTTGTCTCGCCGGTGCCACGGATTACTGTGAATATGAGGGTGGGACGCACTTTTGCATGCGTCATGTGTGCCGATATTCCTGGAGTCGAGGAGCCATTCTCAGTGGAGCTGGAAACTGAAGGGCTGGTTTTTACATCCTCCTCCAACTTTCGTATAGGTGCAACTTCGACTCAGCATCTCTCGCTCGATGGAGACCTTCCGTTCCGTATGACCTGCCCCTTCACCATCTTCTTGTACCCACTTTTCTTCCGACTACGCAACCATTCCTCAAACATCGCTACTCGACGTATGTCCAGGTGGGGCTTAGAATGCACGAACGGTGAAACATTATTCTCCATGGAGGCTGTGGAAGCTAATGGAGTGTTGACTGGACTTGGAGAGGCAAATGACGACGACCAAATTTTGTCTGCCACATTGGACACTCGCACTATATTCGTTGATCTTCATTGCTGCACGGAGGCTGGGATCGTGGAATTGTGGCACCCTAGAAGACTCAGAATTTTGAGCGTACTATTGTCGCTGCTTTCTGCCCGCTGGCCTTCCTCACATGCAAGACCCCCTCGCTCCTCATCAACATTACCTCTGGGCTGTACTCTCTCGTTTTCTGTCGCTCGTTTCGTGCTGTTCGTTACGGGCTCTGATATTAATCCCGACGCAGACAAGGAGATTACCCGCGGAATCGCGTTCAGCACAGGTTTTTCGTTGCGGTACTGTTCTGTAAACACGGAGCAGATCCACGCTCTCCCACCTTCTCAGCCGTCCTCCCAAATCAGGGCGAAATTATCCCTGCCCATCGATAGGTTCTGTGATGCTGCCCTCCTGGAGGGCATATCTGGTGCAAATGTGATCGTCGGAAAACTCGTGCTCTGGAACACGACCTTCCGCGCTGCGGCTGCAGACGAATTCTCTATGGATGATCCGCACATTACGGAGAGAGACAGCCCACTCCTGGATACTGGACAGCTTCTCTCAGTCAAAGGTCTTAACGTAGACGTCAAATTCACTCCGAAAGTCCCCACAAATTCCGCAGGAGCTGCATGTGATGTGAATTTTAGTGTGGACGATGCACTGACACGCTTCGAACTTGGTCTAATATACTCGACTCTCCTTGCATTGCGAACGGTTCAAACCCTTCAGCAGTGTGCAACCTCGTCGAGAGTTCCAGACTTTCCATCGCCTTCTACGCCGCCTACTGTATTGACCGTCCATGGTACAATCAAAGCTGTCCGAATGCGTTTACGGTTCATGGAGGAAACTGCAGTCGTACGGGTTAATTATCTCAACGTGGCGCTCACTCTTCACGATGTCCGTTGTTCTATCAATTCGTTGCTCCTATGGGTCCCTGTCAATCAACGAGACACGGTCGACACAGTTCGAATACAAGGAGGGACTTGGGAGGAGCTTGGCCGTATACACAGATGCACTCTGTCGCTCGCTCCATCCTTGAAAGGTCCGATTCTGGTCGATAGCGACAGCATACGAATTCGCATCCCTTCTGGCTTTGTCTTAGCCGAACTTCAGCTCGCCACGGTTGTCACGTTCAAGGCAATTAAACATCTAGTCCACGTGGTCCAAAGTGCTAAATTATCTCCTATCCCCGACCCGGAGGTCGAGTCCGCGAAACTCGTGCCTGACTTCACCTTCAATTGTCGGTTGTTTTGCTTCGAGGCTGCAGATGACCCCTTTGAGAGTCAGTTGGGATTTAATTTCAGGGTTGGCGTTGCTGCAGCAAAAGCCAGGCTGCACCGGGAAGAAGCCTTCGACGCAAAGTCGATGGCCGTCATGTCGGGGAATCTAGCAGATCCGGAAGCCTCAGTTGTGAACACAGACTATCAGTTTGGCAAAGAACATTCAGTCTCCATCGAAGATGCCCGTCAACGTTTGAAACTCTCACACAGCCTAGATTGGACCACCAGGCACCACCAGCACATTCGAGAACGAGTGACTCGAGAAGAGTTGCTCCATCGCGAACTCCATGGCGCAATACCATTAAAGCGTCCCACGAAAGCTCCAGATCTCGTCAAGCCTGCTAAATCGTTGCGCGTTCCTCCACTGCTTCGCATTATTCTATCGGGTCTTCATCTACACCTTCAACGACCCAGCTTTACGCCTGAACACCTGGCCTCCTTTCTGCACGACCAAGGGAGTGGACTTCCCCACGAGACATGTTATTCCTTGCTTATCCCCATGCACCTCAATATCTCCCTTACGGCCGTTCAGGTTGCACTCCGTGACTATCCCCTACCGTTGCTTTATATTCCTGCCCGATCTGGCGATCACGGATCTCCCTCGCTTATCTTTGATTCTGACCTTGTCATCGCCGAGGAAATGGGTCCTCCTCAGTCTGTTCACTGGATACCTTGCCCTGTAGACGGTGTCGAAGATGGTTTTGCCCACATCCACCCCCTCCTCCTTCGCATTCCAAAAACCCTCATGCCAATGAAGACATATGCTCGACCACTGATATCAGTCCTGTCGGATAAGACAACTGCGTTCGCTTGGGGTGTTAGCTACAGTCCAGCCATCCAAGATGTTGTTAGGGTTCTAGATAGCTTGACCCCCGAGACTCGGGATCCATCACCATATATAGGGTTCTGGGACAAGGTAAGAATATCTCTTCCATGGGATGAACTGACTTACGGTTCTGCAGTTGAGGTTGATTTTCCACTGGACAATCGAGATTTCGTTCAAAGAAGATGTCCGACTATACATAAAAGGTGGGAACAGTTGAATTATTTCTCGCATATGTTTATGTCTTGTTAGGCAATCGCGATCCGTATGTCTTGGATAATGACGGCGCCGGTTTTGCTCTTTGCTGGCAGGGTGAACCACATATCAGCATCGGTTCCCTAAACAAGGATCGTGAGCTGGTGCAGGTGACCAGCGACTCTATGTCCATACTGATACCGAAGTGAGTCGATATCGTCGTACTTCTGATATGTGTGACACCTTTGTCAGGTTCGAGCCAGTGACCGGCTCTGGGAGTATTTACGCACAGGGGCACACTGCAGCAAGAAATGACTGGGTTAAGCTGTGTGCCAACCTGTGCTCTGGAATTCGCTTTGGCGCAGGGATCATGTTTGAACGCGCTTGCAGTAGGCTGGATTGTAGCAAGTGCACGACCTCTCCCTTCGACCGTGCCTGTCGATTTTTCCATTTCCGGCCACACTACACTGTCCAGTTGGTGAAAAATGATCCTTCAGGACTTCAGGTTGGTTCCCCTCTACAATTCTGACCGAATGGTCTCAAACGAGCGCAGGTTGATCACGATTCTTATCACGGTTTCCGGTCAAACTTCATCCACCTCTCGATTTCAATAACTTCAGCTCTTCGGCAAGGATCGACTCGACCCAGTAGCTTTCACCTGACCCCGAAAGCGTTCGCCAGCTTTTGGTCATGGTGGGGACTATTCGATAATGGGCTATCCTTACCAATCAGGCAGGGTTCCCTTTACCACCGCAAGTCGCTATCGCCCAAGTTTTCACGCCACATAGCAACGATCAAATATCGAATTTCAGTACCGGAGCTGTTCATAACGCATGCATACATCGATGACAGTAGAGAGTCATGGGAGGATGGGACCACAACTATCGTAGGCTTAAAGGCCAAAGTCAGCCACTTCCAAGCCGATATGCACCAAAGAGACCAGGAAACGATCGCGCCAGGCAAAGTCCCCGACAGTATTCAAGTCGTGCGTCACAAACCATTCTACGCAGCCGAGGTCGTCCTCAAGGACGTGGATCTTCGTGCTATATTGGCCGTTTTCTTGGAACCTTTTAAACAATCTGTGTTCCCCTCCACCAACTCCGACAGGAGCGATAAGAACCAAACTTCCGCAAGTTCGGAAATTCCTCCGTCTTGGCTCAATAGTGATGACTTCGTTGAAACGGATTGGTCGCCTGTGCACATTCTTCCGGAAATCCAGTTGTTCCCAGTACTTTCGTGCCCCAAGGTGACATATCTCAAGAAAAACACGCGTGTTACCGAGATCCATGTAGAAAACAGTAAATTTGGCGATGAGGACACTCATACATGTTTGCTCGGCAGTGAACCCTGTAAGAATCTTTTGCATCGTCCCATTATCAATGTAACTCTGGATCATTTTTCTCTAGCTGTCCCGCAAGTAGAGATTTCCCTTGCGGAGCAGCGGATCGCAACGTTGCAACACATGGCGGAGGAGGAAGTAAAATCAGCCCGACGCGTGCAGGTGCGTTTTGATCATAGAAGGAGTAAAAGCTGTCGTTGATGTTGATCTGCGTTTCAAGAGGCAATATCCCTTGGATAAAATGGTTACCCTTCTCCGAGACTATACAAACCATCTAAAAGCAGCAGACCAATACCCGGAGGGTGCACGCAAGAGTAACGTGGAGACTTATTATATGCCAGCTGAAATGGTATCCGCTAATGAGTGGGCGGATTTTGAGAATGTCTACCAGGTACATTCTCCAAACTTGTTCATGTGCAATGCTGTCCGCGACGTAAGTTGTGCCCTCTTCAGGGTGCGATACCTTACCATCTTAACCCGAATAGGTTTTGATGCGGTACTACAACTGCTCGAGAGCTCGTCGTGGGTACGAGTATCATATGGCGACTCGGTTGGTGACTATAGCTGCATATCTTGACTGTACTGACTACGACCAATAGCGCTGTCAAGTTCATCCGAGACCAAGCTGAAGCCATGGTTCATCCTGTTGCTGGTCACGACAGTACTGCGAAATCTAAAGCTTCTGCTGGTGCAGCACAAACGGCCGCTTCCGCCTTGCGAAAAATGTTGGCGGGAGCACGAGGTAGCACGTCACTGGACATCCAGACAGATACTGCCTGTGATCCAGCCGACGTCAAACCTTTAGATGGATGGGATGACGGGGTTATTCTTCGGAAGAGGCACTTCTGCTTCTTGTTGAAGCCTCAGATTATATTGCGGAGCACTGATCCCTCGCTCAGCATTGATACGGAGTCGGTCGTTATCCTTGCTGCAATACAGGCAAAGCTGCAAGTATTCAAAATAATGGATGCGTCCAATTTGGAAGATCCTATCAGCGGCCATATCATGCATAGGTACAAAATTTCCGTGCAAAGGGGTTAAGCTAATTCTCGATCTCCGAAAAGGAACTATATGTCGTTTGATGGTCTTCAAACCTTCTGTCCGGCAGACTCGGACCCGTACGACAGCGGCTCAGTTCCCCTGGAAGTGTTGCTTGATTATCGTTGCGAGAGCAATTCCTTTGACCGAATCGTTCCTCAAACCAACGCTAACTGCCGATATGACCGGTTCAATCGACTTAGACTTCGTAACAATATCACTTCTTCCGCTCCCTCGAAGGCGGAGAGCACACATAGAGGAAGGCAGGCTCATCTACAGAACGATACTGTTGAGTCTTTTCAATGATTTTCGTACATAATTCTGATTGTTTTGGAAATAGGATTTGGTGCAAGTCCATGTTCCCCGCTTTACGGTATCGGCAAACGATCGACATTTCCAGTTTATTTCCAACATCATCACGCATCTCGTCTTATTTTCAGATGTCGTGCATAAAGCACGGCTTGAAAGGCTAGACACGCTACTTTTTGCATATGACTTCACAGATTTAAGGTCTGCTGCTAGCGTCGTTTCTGATCTTCAGGGTCGCCTCAGGAGCGTGCTCGAGACACATAACGATGTCAGTCATCAAATGCAGGATAACCGGCCCCAGAAAACATTGCAGATCTTCAAGCTCAAAGCTCACATCTTCCTATTAGTGGAAGAGCTTAACCTAATCTTTGACGCGATACGATTGGCTCAGAGCAGGACTGACGGTCATTCGGACTATAGATCCGCTCTTCTTCTACAAGCCTCTTCGTCGGAAATCTCTTGGAGGATGTTGGACGATAATCGGGACCTGCTGGCGAAACTTGCTGTGCGCAGCATAGACTTTTCGTGGCTGAGCAAACAGGATAGTTCCACTGTCAACCGTTTGACAGTTGGCGACCTCCAGGCTTTCGATGGGTCCCCAAACGCAGTTTGGACAGAAATCGTCTCGAAATACGAGGAACTTTCTAATCACCCACTTACCAAGGTATATTTCGTTCTTGAAGCAGTTTGAATGGCTCTCATCGTATGGCAGAGAGATCTTTTCCTCGACGCTGATTGGACGGTGCTTGCGCCTGTCGGCGGAATTACAATCTATGAGAAGTTCCAACTCAACTTTCATCCCATCCGTCTGCAGCTCGATGCTCGCCTTGGCCAGCGTATTATGGAGTATGTCTGGCCTGCTCGGCGGGGGAGGAATCGGACAGAGACCCAACGCACAATTCGTGATTCAGCTGAACTGCATCGTCCTTCAGAACATCCTTCCTCTAGACCTTCCTTGGAGTCGACTCTATTAATACAAAAACCGCGTACATCACTGGATTCAAACAGGCTTGCGCCCAATCTGAGAAAACTGGGATCCTCTCGATCATTCACCGATCTCCGTAGTGCGACTGGTGAATCTACGAAGACACCAGTCGAAACCTCCTTTGACCGAGCCGCAACACCAGATTTGAACGTCGAGGATTCTCGGAGTATAAGGAAGGTTAATCGAGAAGACCGACCTGGAAAAGATGATGCTGTAGAAATGAAAACACGTTCTTCGCAGAAGACCTTCATCCTAGTGAAAATTTCGAGGTCGGTGACGCAGCGATCTGATGTACCTTGGCTGAATTCTTGAGCTAGTATCGAGCTCCTGCTGAGCATAATGAAGGCGGAGTCTTTCGAATGTCGCGATGCACGGATTCGTACCCACACATTGGAGTTCCGCAACCAGACTTGGAGTGTATGCGTCATTTTCTATCTTGCATAATCGCTTATTCACTCGTCACAGTTTGAGGAATTGGTCGATCAATTCTTACCCAGCGATCTCACCTGGAGAGGCTGGGTCCGAATGGCCTTCCACCAACCACTTGTTCCCGTCCTCCCAGTCGCACGTGAACTCTTTTCGAAGACAAAGCTAATTGCATCCAAAAACGCTCCACAGAGCGACTCCCGCCCCTCGTCCAAGAAGTTTACTCTTCGAGGAAAGAAGAACGTTGCCAACGCCCCAATACCATATCATGCATCGCGAAGATCGACTTCAAGTGGGGGTGTTCCCAATGCCCTCGTTCTTGGAAATAGCTTGACTGAGACGATGTTTGTGGATGAACCGGAAGCCACAGCACTAGACCTATCCGAACAAGAGGATCTTGGTAGAAAGCGCCAACAGAGTCGAACAAGATTACTCAGCTTGTTTGGCCGTGGAAAGAATGAGGCCCAGAGCGGGTCACTGCCGAGCGTGAGTTCCTTTCTCATTGCTTCTCTTTATCTAGAATTCCTCAGCAGGGTGAACATCGCTTTTCAAGTAATTTCTTACAGAACACACGAGACTCGACTGTGGATGATGAATCAATTAACGATCGCTGATGACTTCATATCTACATTGGGCTCACCCGACACCATGTACCCCGACACCTACCACTAGTAACAGAGACCGTTCGTTCCACATCTTCACTTAACTCGAGGACAGTGTTTCACATAGATATTTACCACCCTCACAACTGGGCTGGACATTGGACTGATCATGGTGCGCTCCCTCCAACCCAGTGAAAAAGCCGGGCTATGTGGCTAGGCGTGAGTATGATTAACAATGAGGGAGTTACTACTCTCTCTCAGACTGACTCATATAAGTAACCTTGGACGGCATCAGTTCACATGTGCACATATGAAAAAAAAAAAAAAAAAGATGGAGACGCCCATTTTCAATGCAACCTACTGTCAGCTACATAGCCCGACTTCTCACTGGGCCTCCAGAGCTCCAACGTCACGCGTCAACCTCACCTTTCTTTTTTTCGGCAGAAAGGTGAATCGAGGTCACGTTCCAGGCCGGACATGGAATCATATTTGACTGACACAACCGACGTCTTGCATTCAAGTTAATATACACTACAATTAAGGATTGTTGAAATCCGACTACTACGCTCATAACCACGCCAAGTTCCCGCCTTTCATAGAGACACCTAACGGGCCCACAAGCAGCACCCATCTACACCGTCCCGTCGGTGTCCCCACCGGACCAGACATGATGTAATCGCAACACAACTACCCAAGGTCAAGTGCAAACCCCCCCTAGCGCGAGAAGGCCATGAACAACCACATCATGGGCGCTGTTGAAGCGCAACGATGAAAGATCTAAGCGTTCTGGCGAGCCCAACGAGCAGCAGCGACCAAGTTAGCCAAAGAGGCTACGAAGAATAATCAATCTACTGCGAGACGTAAATAAGGTAAGGGTGTACCTTTAGTCTCTTTCCAACCACGTGTCTTCAGACCACAGTCGGGGTTGACGAACATCAAATGAGCAGGAATGATACTGAGGGTGGCCTTGAGACGGTCTATAATCTCTTGTTTGCTGGGAACACGTGGGGAATGGATATCATAGACACCGGGACCGATCTGGTTAGAGTAGCCGTACTGCTGGAACGTGTGCAACAACTTCATGTCGCTCTTTGAGAACTCGATAGAAATGACATCAGCATCTAGACGTTGAATGGACGGGAAGATATCGCCGAAGTCGGAGTAGCAGAAGTGGGAGTGTGTCTGAGTCTCATCACGAACACCCGCTGTAGCGAGCTTAAAGGTGTCAACAGCCCATTCCAGGTACTTGTCCCAGTCAGATTTACGAAGGGGCAACTAGTATGAATGTCAGACAGCTCACGCGTTTATACTTCGAATGAACTTACACCCTCGCGGATGGCTGGCTCATCAACTTGAATAGCAGCGATACCGCCAGCCTCAAGATCAAGAACTTCGTCACGGAGTGTCAATGCCAATTGCTGAGCTTGCAGCTTGCGGGACACGTCTTCGCGAGGGAACGACCAGTTCAAGATCGTGACGGGACCAGTAAGCATACCCTTCATGGGTTTCTTGGTGATGCTCTGTGCGTAACTGCTCCATTGTACGGTCATGGGGTTGGGCCGGCTGACATCGGAGACGATGATCGGGGGTCGGACGTAACTACAAGAAGTTCATCAAGTCAAGCTGACAATGCAAGCCGAGCCACATACCGAGAGCCGTATGACTGTACCCATCCGTTCTGGGTAAAGACGAAGCCCTTTAATCGTTCGCCAAAGTATTGGACCATGTCGTTTCTCTCCGGTTCGCCATGAACGAGAAGATCAAGCCCAACCTCCTCCTGGAAGCCGACGACAAGCTGTATCTCCTTTTTGATGAACTCATCATACTCAGCACGAGTTATCTCGCCCTTGGCGAGCTTGGCACGAGCGCTACGGATGTCATTGGTTTGCTTTGGGAGGTCGTAAGAAAGGTGTTATTCCAGCTGCACAAGACAAAACACTCACAGGGAAAGAACCTATAGTGGTTGTGGGGAATTTCGGCAGTTGAAGCTTCTTAGCCTGAACCTCCTTGCGAGTGGCGAATGGACTCTGGCGGTGGTACATGTCAGGTGTGATGGAAGCAACACGTTGACGGACAGCGCCATCAGATGTATGTTCAAATTCACGACGTTTAGCAATGGAAGTTCTGTTCGCCTCCAGAGCTGCTGCCACCTTTGGGTCCTGGGAACCAGAGAGTACGGCGGCGATAGTCGCAACTTCCTCAGCCTTTTCCAGTGCAAAGGAGAACCAGTCCTTCTGCTCCGCGGTCAACTGCTTTTCATTGGCCAAGGTTACGGGAGTGTGCAAAAGAGAAGACGATGTTGCAATGATGACGCGATCCTCTCCAAGAGTGTCAATGGCCGTCTGGCCCTGCTTGATTGCGACAGCAAAGTCAGACTTCCATATGTTTCTCCCAGAAACAACGCCGAGTGATAATTGAACCTGGGTAGATTTGATCGCCGCTAGAACGTCGCCGAGCTGTCCAGGTGCGCGGGCCAGGTCGATGTGGAGGCCCGCGACAGGTAGCTTGGCGATGAAGTTCACGTTGGAGTCGAGACGAGCGAAGTAAGTTGTCAGAATAATCTTGGGAGCGACCGGGACCAGTTCAGCGTATGCGGTGGCGTATTGCTTGTCAAGATCCGAAGCTTTGTCAAGAACAAGGATCGGCTCATCAACCTGGACTGAGTCGACACCAGCGTCCTTGAGCTCCGACAACAGTTGTTTGTAGACAGGCAGGATCTTGGGCAGTAACGAGATGGGCTGGAAGTTGGTTGACGTTTCCTTGGCTGCCTTTCCGAGAACGAGGTAAGAAATTGGTCCCAAAACCACTGGACGAGTGGTGATTCCCAGTCCTTTGGCTTCATTATGCTCTTGAAGGGCTTTGTTATACAGCAACTTGAAGTCGGTCTCCTCGGAGAGCTCTGGGACAACATAGTGATAGTTGGAGTCGAACCTACAAGATAATTGTAGCTGAGTGACCGCAAAAAGTGAGTGTAAATGAGTTGCAAACCATTTCTTCATTTCACAAGCGGGAACATCAACACCATCGGCTTGACGACCACGACCCATCGCGAAGAATACATCAAGATCGGATAGACCGAGTCCGACGTAGCGCTTAGGTATGACGTTGAAGGCCGCGGAATGATCCAAGACGTGATCGTAGAGCGTGAAGTCTCCGCTGCCCAAGAGTGGGCATGTATACCAACATGGAAAACGAACCACAAACCTGGGGATCAAGTCAACGTTGCGTTCCTTGAGGCTGCTCCAGCTAGTCTTTCGAACATCGGCGACGGCCTTCTGGAGGTCAACCGCGGAGATCTTGCCGGCCCAATAGCCTTCGACGGCCTTTTTAACCTCGCGGTGTGCACCTGTGTCATGGTCGTGTCAGTGTAGATTCAGATCCAACGAGGAGAGAAAGCACCGATGCGAGGGAAACCAAGGACGCTAGACAAGACCATCTTGGATGAGGGAAAAGAAGAAAGGGGAGTTGAGTTGGGGATAGACGTAGGCGTGATTTTGAGATGTTCGTTGCGCCTGCCCTGAGTCGACTGTTATCTATCGTAGATCTAATCGCCGCTCGTACTCTCCACATTCGATTCCACCGCCAGTCCCTTCGGTCTCCGCGTTATTCGTTCAAGTACCAAATAAACACAGACTTCCTACATGCACCTTTGCAGCCTCAAGCGATTGCAGTGCCGAATGTCTCACTTTCGATGAAACTGCGCACCTCCAATGCCGCCACGTCACAATTTATCTCTCGACCTCGGCTTGCCCAATAGCAGTGAGATTGTTTCGTTTCTCATATCCTCTCAGACATCTTCCGGTGGCGACCGTGAAGTTGTCCAACACGGTGAAGAAGGTTCTACGCATGGGACTGAGACTGCGAACTACAGGATCCGGTCACGACCCAGGGTAATGTCCCGAGAATACCACTGGCGTTGGCCCACCATCTGCTTTGCGAGCGAACATGCGATAATTTTGGTCCCGAAAGGGACATTGATCTATCGTAACCATTCATCCTGGGATCTAAGGTCTGTCGAAAGTACTAGGAAGCTCTCGGAAATGATCAAGATTTAATTTGCTAATGTATGCGCGTGGTGCAAGCCTAGATCTGTGAAAGTTTGGGACAAGTAGCAGTTCAACTGCTCTCACACGTGAGATCACGGATTCGAGAACGAGATTGACTGTTGGTATATGGGAACACCTGTCAAGATCATTCCCAGAAAGTGAATATCGGTGAGAGAGGAACGGCGACGGTGGGGATCGTGAAGTGGAGAACGCGGTATCCAGTCTCACCGTAAGTGTAAGACCAAGCTCGAGATAGCGTCGTGGTACTCGCTGGTAGTCACCGGCGCTTTCTGGCACTACTAGTACTACTAGTACACATCAATTGGCCAGTCGATCATGCAGGGAGTCGGACAGCACAGTGGGCCACAGCAATTGGGCCGAATAGCCAGTCACCAGAGGCTTAACTAACGTTGAGCAATAACTTTGAAGACTAGTACTCACCACCGTGACACCTTCAGCGGTATCTTGCCTTCGGGAACTTCGAGCGTGTTTGCGTACCAATATAAGCCAGGTGGGTATCTGCATGGAACATACCGTGCCAGTACGGCTCTCACATATAGCAGACTATAGCGTGTGCAGGCTACCTGCCTTCAAGTCATTCCGTATAGTAATTGTCCAACATGTCTCTCAAGTTAGACAATACATCCTTCGTCCTCAAGAACATTCTGCATACCGAATTCGAGCCACGCCCAATTCCAGAAAGTGAGTTCAGGCAGCCCTTACCGTCTCGAAGCATAGTACGCCAACACACCAAGTCAGTCAGCGCTCACGATGTCCTCGTGGAAGTGAAAAAGACCGGTAGGTCCACACGCTTGCTCAACCATCGTCGACCTGAGATCTTTTCAATTTACAGGGATCTGTGGATCTGATGTAACTTCACTTCGTCACGCTGCTTTTGATCACATCTCATCCTTTATCTAAGATTCACTACCTGGTGCACGGTAGGATCGGGGACTATACGCTCCCACCGGGTTCTGACATGGTTCGTTGTCGTTGAGGTATAACCACGTTTCACGTGCTAATCTTTGCTGTTCGTGAGGTACTCGGCCACGAGTCATCTGGAGTCATTTCCAAAGGTATTATCTTGATCATTGAACAGTGTAGTCAGAAATGTTGACTGTTCATCTTTCAAGTCGGATCTTCTGTAACCCACGTCAGACCAGGCGACCGTGTTGCCATCGAGCCTGGGGCAACATGCAGAAAGTGTGAAGCTTGCAAGGAGGGGAGATACCAGGTCACTATCCACTCTGTCGCCGATGCAGATGATTGACGCTCTTCGTTTACAAGCTATGCCCCGATGTCAAGTTTGCCGCCACTCCGCCTTATGATGGCACACTCAGTCGCTACTATGCTGTTCCCTCGGATCTTGCTTACCTGCTACCCCCTCATCTTACTCTCGAAGACGGTGCAATGGTGAGAGTCCACACACATGGACGGCTTTCGATAACTCACTTCAACTGGAAAGATGGAGCCGTTGTCTGTTGCCATCCACGCAGTGTCGAAACTCGGCGGGTTCAAGGCAAATCAATCGATCGCTGTCTTCGGCTGCGGTCCTGTCGGGATCCTCTGCATGGCTGTCGCGAAGGCCCTTGGAGCTTCCCGTATCATCGCTGTCGACATCGTAATACCCCGTCTTGAGTTTGCGAAGTCCTACGCTGCCACGGACGTATATCAGCCTCCATCTATGGCAGAGGACGAGAGCTGCATTGCATATTCTAAACGCTCAGCAGCGGCGCTGAGGCAGCAACTCGGTATCTCAGAGCGCGGCCCTAATGCTATCGATCTTGTTATCGAC
The DNA here is from genome assembly GCA_038091275.1 of Tylopilus subfusipes. Lineage (NCBI taxonomy): Eukaryota > Fungi > Basidiomycota > Agaricomycetes > Boletales > Boletaceae > Tylopilus > Tylopilus subfusipes. Next base: position 32,175 of record JBBPOB010000089.1, read on the forward strand.
GCGTCTGGCGCTGAGGTTTCTATTCAGACAGGTATCCACATCGTGAAATTTGGAGGGACGTACGTGCAGGTGAGTTCTAGAGCATACAAC
>JBBPOB010000090.1:0-32156 GCA_038091275.1 Tylopilus subfusipes
CGGCCTATCAAGCGTTGGGCAAGCACTTGTATGGCTTGGCAGACCTATTCGTGCATCATCGATCACCGTTTGTAGTGGTTGATCACTCTACATATGATGTGCAGAGGAAAGATGAAATATGGAGCCACAGCGGTCTGTGGGCATAAACTGCCACCATCTCCCTGCGCCCAGTTTGGAGAGTGGTACAGAAACATGATGTCGTGCCATTCCACAAAAGAAAATATAACTCGGTGACTCACGATCTCATTTCCACGACCGATGGTGAATGTCATTCCGTGGCCAACCAGACCATAATCAGTGTACAGCGTCACATACGCCGCGGAGTAATCGCAGTCTGTGTTCCTGTGCACGACGCCGTCATTGCTCGAATCACCGACCCTCGAGCGCACGGGCCACCCCCTTTTATTAAGGGGGAGGGTTCAAGCATGTGGGGTCACTCACATTGCATCGCTTCCATCGCCCGTGAGGGACGTTGGGAATCGGACGTCTGGGAATCGTCCCAAGGTCGTTGAACGGGGGCTGACAGAGCTACATGGGGATGTCACTCACCGTGCGTCTCGAAGTGAGTGAACTTTCCGGGCATCTAACTGGCACAATGACGTAGAGGACAGAGTCCAGTACTTGCGTCGTAGGCTCAGTCGATGGGCCAAGATAAGATCAGCCTTGGGGCACCACCGTTTTTATAGATTTAACCAACAAAGACAAATCGTTACGTGAACACAAGATCATCTGACAGCAAGGGTGGGATTTAGTACGGGTCAGTTTTACTTGGCACTGATAGGGAAGACTGGTTGTGGTCCTGACTGTCCCTGACCATAGTTGGTTATGTTGGCTGCAGCTAGCAGCCATCACCGCCCTACAGACCTAGGAACATAAAGCTATCGATGCACGGGGTAGTGGTCCTGGCCAGTCCTCCATCCGATCGGTTATTCTCGGCTATTAGTAGCTGAACCGTAGCCCGGACCAACTTGACGAAGTTGGCTCGAGCCGAGAACGAGAAGTAAGTAGTCAACACGACGCAGAGCTGTTGATGATCGTGATCGACCGTCTCGATCATGTATGCTGAACGTCGAACATTGAAAATCTCCCCTTACGGCGTCCCTCCACCTCCTGGCCGCAGCCTGCCATCCTGGTTGAGGAACATGGGCTGGCATGACGAAGCAGGGGCCGCCCCGTAGTTCGCGGATCTAGCAACACGTTCAGCGGGCGGCTCTAGTCTCAGACTGCGAGTCCGAAGTCGACCTCTTTGGCCCACCCGAGTCCGGGGCTACTACATACATTCTCAACGCATCACTGTCTTCACGACGGTTCGCAGCACATTCTCAAGATTGAAATGGACATGCATCGCTTCCCCTACAGCTCGAGTATGGACCGCAGTGATCGATCAGCAACCCACAGTCCCTTTGACCAGGTCAAGGGGTATTACCAGGCCATGGTCAGTGTGCAACACCCCCAGTCGAAGGTCAATGGTTGCAGGGACAAATACAGTGCGAATATTGGATCATCGATCACATGAGAACATGTGCGACAAGTGAAAAACACATACAACAAGCAAACGGAGTAAGGGTGAGCAGAGTACGAGCAAATGGGTGCGTGACCTTTTGATACAATCACCGCGGATCACAAGTCGAACGTCAGAGAAGAGAGAAAGTCATCAAAGCGTGAAAGAGAAATCGACAAGCATAGTCGTCACCATCCAAAATTCCATTTTTTTTGGGTAATTCCCGTTCCCTGCCAACGACAGACCCGGATGACAGGTGCGTCAGTCAGCAACCCTTGCTCGCAGACCCAAACCACGCCCTCCTCACGTGTGCTCAGTTCACGTCGTCCAGTTTTTCCTTGTCACTGGCAGCCGTCACCGCGGCCGCCTGCTCGCCCACGGCGTCAAAGTTCTCGACGAGATCGGGAACATCGTCGTCATCGTTCTCAGCAGCACCTGCTGCTGGCCTTTGTTGCCCTTGTTGAATTGCTTGGTAGGATTCCGCGAGCTTGCGCAGTGATGCAAGGGAATCCGGGCCGAGCTGGTTGAGAATACCAGGGACGAGCTCTGTGAGCTCCTTGACGTGTCCTGTACCATAGATTGCAAACGTATTGGCGGGGACCGCGGCGTGGACTGTTCAGAAATACGAGATTAACACTCTAAATGACCTGCATGCGTCGGAACATGTCATGATGAAAGAGAATACGAACATGGACGACGTATACAGGCGGTAAATTTAGAAATGAAATCAAAAAGAGGACGTGCCTTTTGGGGCGGTGAAATGTAGCACGTTTCCATCATCTCTGAACATGTTTACCTCCTCCACTCCGGTTATAGGCTGTACATTAAGTTTCTTGAGGGCCGCCTGTAGTTTTTTGTCGTCTTGGGCGGTAGAGGGCTTAGTTTTTCTAACGAATTTCCGACGCATGGTACCCTTTCCACCTAGAACGTGTTAGAAGCGATGATTTCGGGGTGAGGGATGCAGAGATGCAGCGATGGTCACACCGCGGGCATGGTTGGCCAAAAATTGCTCACCAAGCCGGTTGGCCGCGGCCTGGGCCTGTAGTTTGGCCAATTTTGCTGGATCCATGAAGGGCGGTGGGGAGGATCAGAGACGGCTGCGGGGAGGGGGGAGGGTGTAGGATGAAAAGTCACGAACAAGGTTTACACACAAACACGCGTACACAAACCACCCCATTCTCAGCGGCGCATCCATTGACAGATAAGATAATCTCTCCCAACGTCGTCCATGTCCTCCATCCAGTTCCACATCCGCCCCGCCACCGTCGACGACGTCGTGCGTGTTCGCCTCCCTGTCACGTCCATCGCTGACAGCGCCGTCAGGACGTACTCCTCCAGCTTGTTCGCGATCTCGTACGATTTCCGACGTGCGCCGCGCGACTAGCGATGTTGACGTCTGCATAGGCCACATATGAGAAGGAGCCAGAGTCCGCAAAGGCCACCCCAGAACTGGTAAGTAGGCACCCTATCTATCAGTCAGTACATACATACACACCCTCCGCAGTTCCGAGAAAATATTTTCGAGAAAGGCTACGCACACGCCCTCCTCGCGTTCCAAGGCGCTCCCGAGGACCCCGGCGTACCTTTGGGCATGGCCTTATACTTTTTCAATTTCTCCACATGGACAGGGAGACCAGGGGTGTATGTACGTCCGTGCGCACAGTCACCATTTCCACGCTTGATCCGGACACCCAATACAGCTCGAGGACTTGTTTGTAAAACCAGAGGCGAGGAACAGAGGAATCGGCAAAGCTCTGTTTGCCGAGCTTGCCAAGGTGGCGCAGGGAAAGGTAACTCGCTTACTCCTCTCTTTGTGGGCCAACTGGAACCGCCTTTTTTTTCCCTGACAGAACTGCGGACGTCTCGATTGGTCCGTACTCACGGTGGGTTCTCGTGCCTGGAGTGACTGCACTTGGGAATTCAATCGGTGATTGACAGTGGAATGAGCCGTCCGTTGCGTTCTACGAAAAAGTTTTGTCGGCTAAACGCATGGATGGCTGGATGGGCATGCGGTTAACAGATGAGGGCATCCAAAACTTGACAAAGTTTACCCTCGTCGCCAACTGATCAATTTACCCCTTTGATGGGGCCCACTTTGGAAAGTGATGATGCAGCCGTGCATCCATATACTCAACAGGATGTCGCAGCGGTCCCAACTCAGTTGCCACTGATGTATTTGATGGAAATTTGACATGCACGACTGTACAGCCTGATGTACGAGGTAGACGAAAAAGGGATCATTGTTAAATCCCATCATAGCTCGCGCCACCGGCCTACGTGGGCGGATATGTCAGGAAAGGTATGTGCAGCTATGTTCCGAACGAGTCACTCACTTGGCGCAGCCTGGAGATGATGGGCTCCTCTTTCAAGTCATCCTTTTCACGAGCAGCCACCTCAATTGAGTAAACACGCAGCACCTGTTTGACATTTGCTGCATGGACAGAGATCTGAATTGTGCAGAGGAATAAAGTAAGTTGACGAACACGTTGGCATCACAACTAGGGTAGAGCGAGCGTGTGATATACCCAGGAAAAAAGACACCACACGGCGCCGATGGCCTGATAGGTACACGTAAACGGAGGAGCGGGAGACCGACCTTTGCTTTGCGCATCACCTTGCAGCCCGATCCGATCCAAACGACGAGAATGAACTTTTCGCGCTGGGATTCTTTGTCGTTGGAGTAAGCGACGCGTACATAGCCGTAAAAGGCCTTGGAGTCATCGAGGGCGTCTCGGAGCTCTGCGAGGCCACGTGTGCCTGTCTTTGTGAGTATGAGTTTGTCTGAGCGATCGGACTGGTGCGTGTGAGTGCGCAGCCATCGCAAGGCAAGCGACCTGACCTCATAATCCAAGAGTAACCAGTTAGTGTCGGATTTGTCAGAACGGACATCCAAGTAAGCTGGAGGATGAGCGAACGCGACGCTGGTTCAAACCACAAATTAATAGCGGACGAGCGGGGCTGACCTTGGTTGATACGTTCGTCGGACACGTCCGCCATGGTCACTGAGGTGGTAAAAGGACACGGGTAATAGTCCACGCTCATGATCGGGGGATGCCGACAGTCGAGATCGCGGAGTGCAAAGGACTCTCCACTACTAACCAACCAATGTACCTGCGAATCCGCCCGGTGCTCGCCATCGCCGGTCGTCGTCTCTACTCCCAACACGTCCCACCCCGCAACTGGCAGCTCGCCGGACACGCTCATCCCACGTCCCTCCTCTTTGACAGCGACGCCCCGGCACTCGACCTCACCGAGGACGAGCCTCCATCACCCCCCAAAAAACGCCCCACTGCAGCTCCAACCCCTGAGCAGTGGCGACGGCATCGCGAACAGATCAAAAAGACGTTCCCAGATGGCTGGAACCCCACGCGTAAACTGTCGCGCGATGCCATGGACGGACTTCGCTCTCTGCACGCGTTCGACAAGGACGCTTTTTCATGTGCGGTACTCGCGGACAAGTTCAAGATCAGTCCAGAAGCTATCCGCCGGATATTACGGAGCAAGTGGGAGCCATCGAGAGAGAAGCGGGCCCGGTTGGCAGAGAGGGAAAGAAGGAGCAGAGAAGAATGGATCGCGAGAAGAAGACAAGAGGAGAAGGACAGGGCAGCCCAGATCCTCTCCGAGGCTAGACAGCACGACAAACCGCGTCCGCATCAAAGGTCGACGCGAGTCAAGTCAAAGGACAAGTTCTTCTTCAAGTGACGTCTGCTCTTCCCCAGACGCGCGAAATTGCTTCGCGACATGTCTGTGTAATTTTACTTTTCATTATCCAATCGGTCGTGCCAACGCCAACGTAGACAAGCGTAAACGCGTCGTCTTACATGTCATCGACTCGATGCCATCCCGAACTTTGTCCTCATGACTAATCACTCTGAGCAATCCAGACTCCAATTAAATGTGCATTCTTATGTATGTACCTAATGACACGGTCCCAGGTCTACGCACACGGGAACACCGTCAAGGCATGGATAAACCGTACTGCAAGATCCGAGCAGCCTCAGAAATTACGAATTTGGTATCTACAGTGAATACTAGGGCGGTATCTAGACGAATAGGTAAACAAGGTGTGGGTTAAGATTCATGGTATAAACCAAAGTACACACGGTCCCGAGCTTATTGGGAATCCTGGAAATTATTTAAGGTTGATAAATAGACTTAACATAAAACGTCCTTGGTGTTCGATGGCCGAAGTGAGCGTGGGCTAAATGACGTAACGAACGCAGTTGGATGACGGGGTCGTGGCACAAGCGAGTCCAGGTCAATGTCCAGCTTGACCTACAGTGAGAATTCTGCCTTGTCGTACGATAGGTAATGGTTGTCTTGGTCGGGCCGACACAAGAGGATGTCGTTCCAATTCGGTCGTGGCAGGAGGTCGGGCCGTCCTCCCTTTGAGTCCACGATCGAATACCGGAACCGCAGCAGCATCATCGAAGTAATGAGCTTGAGCTCCATCCTTGCCAAGCGCTGACCAAGACAGGTGGTTTTACCTATGAACATGCAGTGTCAGCTTCACCGCCAGCCACGTAATGAGCCAGCTGTTATGCGCACTCACCACCTCCCCACCCAACGTAGCCGAACGGCGTCTTCGCCTCCTTGCGGCTTGGGTCGAATTTCCACGGATCGGGATATAGTTCTGGATTGAGATGCACGTCCGAGAATGGATAAACCACATATGCCCCTGAAGGGATAGTTTTCGAATCAATCACAGTGTCAGGTCCGAGGTTGCGACGCATGGCGGTGTGTGGCTGAGCAACCCGAAGTGTCTCGTGGATGAGGGCATCAAGAACGGGTGTTTCCGCTTCCCAGGCTTTCAACGGAATGGATCCCAGATACGACGAGAGTGGAGCACCAGGTGCTGCCTCTGGGCGGTACATCGACAGCAGCCCTTCGATCTCGCAGATAGCCTTGTCCTTCCACTCCAAATTGTTGCCAAGAAAAGTTATGAGCCATGATGCCGTGGCACCAGTGGCTCGGGCCCCCGCAACTAGCAAACCCATCATGAACTAGAGACGAGTCAACGGGTCATCAACAGGCTGACGTCCAATTACTTACTCCCACAATCACCAGGCGTTCGTCCTGTGCGTCAATGAGCATCTGAAGCGTGTCGTTCTGAGGCTTGCCACTCTTCAACCGAATGTCAATGGCGTGTGAGACGATATCGTACACTTCCTTGGTCGCGAGTAGCTTCCTGAGCATACTCGGGAAGGGCAGCCAAGGAAGTAAAACAGTCGTCGGGGTCGTTCCATTGTCTAATATATCGTACAGGCTTTTGAGTCGTGCAACCAGTGCAGAGTCGTCTGCAATTTCTTGACTAGCGAGACTGCGTACAGTAGTTTGGAAAACGAGCTGTTCGAACGATTAGGGAAGCCATTAATCACCGGAACCTCGCTCTCGTTCGAAACATACTTCATATACTTTTTCAAAGGGATCGAGTGTTCCACTGTTTCCCCATGTATCCATAACCCGATGACAATCGTTCAGAATGGGAACAATAACTGCATCGGCAAGATCAGTGACGTACAGGGGTGAATGTCAACTACACATACGCTGCTCAAGATGGTCATTTTTTTGCAATGAAACAAGACGCTTGTGGATGAGGGATACTCGGCGGGTTTGGAGTTCGGAGGTGACGCCCTTGACCATAGGAATCTAATAGTGATGTGTTACAGCGGATTACATCGACTAGGGAAAGCAACTCTTACTGCACCAGACAGAACCTTGAACCCTTCTGTCAGATCGAAAGTCCTGTTTGCGAAGAATGCTTTTCGTGCCGACTCCCCGGACACGACAATGACGGTCTCCTGAAAATGACGTTAAGAACCCACGTTGAAGTCCGAAGGGTGGATGGCACGAACGCGCAGCATATTAAATTGAAATAGCTTCTCTCCCGTCTTGCGGAACCCCTCATTGAGGAAGTCAAAGCGTCGCCGAAAGAATGGGGCAATAGCGAGCAGATGGGAACCGGGCAGATAGACAGGGGTCTGTGCGGACTCTGCGGAGAGGTCGTCCTTGGACGAGCCATGACCCAACACCAGGAGGACAAAAAGAATGAGGAGAGCCAAGACCACTTGAGCCTTAAGGCTTGACATAAGAAAGGCGTCAGCAGCCGATTGTAAACCGACTGTATACATGGCTCAGGATGTAGGAAGCCTTTTAGATAAGGGAGGGAGACGGCGAGGGACAGGACGCGGTTGATCCCTTTGCTTATAACTAGTTCGGTCAAGTGCACGTTTCGAGTCCTGTGAATCTAACATTAGAGCAACACGCTTCAAGGCCGAGGTGCCTACCAGTATTGCTGCCGCTTGCAGACAGCTGGATGTGACCCAATTCAGCCAAGCTCCGTGACGATCCTGACAAGGCCTCGGTTCCGCGATCTTGGGAACCACAGATGGATCTCGCGTGCAGCGAGAAGCGGCCGTCAGCCTGTCGTATGCATTTGGACAGACATCGGAGTACCCAGCATGCCCCTTCCGAGTCACCGTCCCCCATGAGTCAAGAACGTTTGAGCATCCAGTGGCAACTTTGAGGATTTACAACCCTGAAAAGCGCAGTATGGCCAAATATCCAAATGCGAATTTTACGCCTCGAGGTATTCGTGCGGCGATGACTTTGCGCCCAGGGACCACTTTCATTCGTCATAGCACTTCCCGTCAGATGCTGATCGTCCCAGCACTAAGCCCGCGCATCTAGTCAAATTGCAGTGAAAAAGTTGCCAGATGCAGATTGTGATCGCGGCGGTTCCGAGCGAGGCCGGAAATTCCACAACCGAATTCCTAATGACAATCCGTGTTCATTTGTTGGGACGTCAGAAACACCCCGCCAACGTGTATATTCTTTCCGTTTATCACTGGGGCGTGGGCCCGGCGAGTGGCCCAATGAAGATTTTCCACCACACCGAATCCACACCAATTTCTGCTTCCGTAGCGTGGGAAAAGACGGTGAATTGATCACGCATCACATACACCGCCTAATGCTGAGTGCCTATGTTCGAGTGCTGTCTGCACACAGAACCAATGAATCAGCGCGGCCATGACAACGCAGACATGGAATATCTGGTGCGAGGCAAAAAGATAATCAAACTTTCCAGGTGCAATCCGCTCGGGAAGGCGGTTGGCGCTGAGCGGGAATGAAATCAAAAAAACGCATCAGGTACGCAGCTTCACGGCGAACGAGGAGAACGCACTATATCAATGCACCCGCTATGTATAACATACCCGAGGTGAGCAGCCAACCAAAGCCCATCTCGGAGAATACTTTCATGGTACCATGTTTTGTGACAAGCTGCGTGACAGGCACAACTGCACATAATCCGAGGGCAATAAACACCCCTGTTCTCGCACTTCGATGGGTTGGCTTGGCATATTCAGGATTCAAGACGACGTATGCTGCGCCTACAAGACATGACGCTCACGCAACATCCGTCAAACCTTAAAGAGCACTTACAAGCACCAGTGAATGCGATAGTGAGTAGATGACAGGCTTGAGACAGGGGATCGCAGAAGAAACCATAAAAAATGCAAGGCACGAACGACCCAACAGTAAGCACTACCGAGAGAGGTCAGCGTCGGGCCACAGTGGCCGAAGTTATCGCATCGTCCCGACCTATGATGCCAATGTAGTCCAACGCATGGCATTTCGCATAGACCTGTCCAGTTTGAGCACCTTGGACGGACTCGGATCGAGAAGTACTCACACATTGGGAATGACATCTAGAAGCGTGGAATGTAGCACTGGCGGATAGACAGAATACAGCCGACATAAGGAAGACTGCAATGGCGCACGTGTCGACCCATGTCGTTGTTTCGTAGACCCCCACGTGTCTGGTCTGAAATGTGGCAAGTAAGGAAACGAAAAACATTGCACCCCAAAGGTGGGTGTGAATGTTCACTGCGTGCATATCGGACAGAAACATCTGCATTCACTACGAGGGATACTGAGCCTAGACACTGGCCAGGCTCACCAGTCTCATTGTGAAAGACTGCCCATTGGAAATTGGCGGTAGCGATATTGTGTGAGCGTCCATATGAAGAGACATAAGTATGAGGACTCACAACCAAAGATAGAGGTGACGCAACCAGACCACCTGTTTTGCACCCTGAACAAAGCATATACTCAGCACCCTCCATAATGGACGGAACAAGCTACCAATCATCGTAGCCTGGGGTACTTACGGAGGGTATCCGCTTAAGATATACTCGTTGTCCCTCTGCCACTCGGGTATATCGTTCCAAGAGAGAGTCAGCGAGTTGACAATTGTTTGCCTTGGTTTTGCGCTAGGTTTTTCTATGCCGTTCGCAGAGAGAGAGGAACGCTTGCGCTTGTACATGGAGGCGGGTCTACTGGCCACCCTTCTAACTTGCCAAGACGTTCAAAGCGATGGTGGGTGCAAAAGAAACTCGCTCGGGTGTTGTTGGATTGCCTGTTATGCGCCGTGGGAAAGCGGCACGGTTCGATGCCAAGATCTTTGATCAAGCACGTTGGACAGGTACGAAATGCAGCATATTCGCATGATGATGTAGGGTTCGGGTTACATACAAGTACAAAGAGCCAAACGGCCGTCTAGTAATGATTATTGCTTCCGAAGCCCTCACGTGTTCTGCAAAAAAAAGTGGCATACCAATGTCACCGCGTCAAGAATGCGCTGGAAGAGTTCACGGGACATCAAGAGATGAAAACCTTTTTCAACGCAGTAAAGTCGCAGACTTGACCAGACCGTGGACATGTGACTTTGCCGTTGTTCTTGGCGGCCATTTCTTCGAGTGCCTACGAGAGACAAAGCCGTAAGAGATGCCTCATGAATAATGCCAGTTATATCGCACCTCTGTCGAGTAAACGTATCCGTTGGGGAAAGCCATCGGCATGTTGTCCTCATCCATTATTTTACCGCTCAGGTAACAAACAATGGTAGAGTTGGCATGGTGACTGAAGGGTACCTCTTTTCCGAGAATCCCGATATTGTGATCGCACACCGGACAGTCGACGTTGTGCGTGAGGTCATAGCAGGCGGGTAGCTTGAGGGAAGCGAGTCCAGCGTAAAGCGCAAGGTGCAACAGCGGTTCCGTCGGCAAGCTATTCAGTGAATAGATAGCGAGACGGAATGCCTGAATCAAGGAGGTCCAACGAGACTCGTCATAGAGGCGCTGCGATGTCGTGAGGTTTCACGGCGGAAATTGCATCGACGGGCCACGAACCTTGTACTGTCCGCAGGTGGTTGAGGGCTGAACCGCCAGCAATGCCATAGCTTGGGTAATCTGTTCCAAGTGGGTCTCCCACCATGGAACAAGGTACTTTCTTGCATATGTGATCGCTTCTTGCCTTTCACGAGCGCGGGCCAATTCAATGTATTCTTGGAGCCGAAGTTCGAATTCCAGAGTGCTCTGCAGAGCCGCGGAAATGCTGTGTCAGGTACAGGATGGCTGAGCTCAGTACTCACCCTAATTTTCCGCAACGCCGTTTTATTTTCACTGCACCATGCTATAGCTTCGGTGCAGCTGTGCCGAAGGAGCGCGCGTTCAATCCTGTGGATGTCCATGAAAAGATCAATATCCACCAGGGTCTACATGACATGAACCTTCAACGTGTGGTGCAGCAAGACCAACCACAGGGATAACGTACTTCAATTACCCTTTCTTGGGCTAGTTTCCTCGCCGTTTTTTCTCGGCCGGTGCGGAGTGTCCAGTCGACCAGCCATCTGTCCAGCCGCGTGTCTGCCCAGCGTGAAAAATCGGGGCAATTCGTGGTCGATAGAGCCTCAATCAATCCCAGATGCTGAAGCCGTTCGTGCGTGACATCAAGTGTGAGCCGGCCGTTGTTTTCTTGGAGATCCGAAAGCTATACAGAATACGCATCTGAGGGATCACTATGAGGCGCGCACAATACACGAGGACCCGACCTTGCGTTTAAGATTCTCCACTCGCACTATCATCCTATCAACGGCCTTGGCGGCATCCTCAAGGTCGACCTCGTTGCCCTTTGTGCGTTTCTGGAGCTCATTCGATGTTGTCTGTACGTTACCCACTTCGCGCTCGATGTTTCTTTGAGATGCACGAAACACTTTGCGATAATTCTCGTAGGGCACCTAACATGCATCCTGGTGAGAAAGGTGCCGACTCCCCGACAATCTGACGTACGCGCACGAATGGTTGCTCAAAGAGCATAATACCATCGACATTTATTTTGTTTGTGCTCATTGCGACGGATTATGAAAACGACAAACGGCCTTGGCTGTTGTTGCAGTGTCTGCAGCGCCGCCGTCTGATACAGTTGCGTACCGCGGTGACCAGTGACGTTTGAGTCGATCGTGGTCGTCACGTGACAGGGCCAATGCTGTGCTCATCTAGGCGGCGATTCAATTTGGCTTACTGTCAACTCCGACGATTCAGTGCTGAGAACACGTTTATTGCAATGCAGACATGCGTCACAGGGGAGAGAAGCTTTCATTTGGTAGTTTCTACCAAGAAGTGATGCACCGAAATGAGTCTAGTCATCCACCCCTGGCCCCTAGACGCTCCCGTCTCCACGCATAAATTTCTCTTCCCAGCGCGACTATGAGAGGCACCGAGACCGAAGCAAACAACGGGGTGTAAACAGCATATTTGTGCTCGGCGGGAAAGTACAGCATCGCCAGCATGCCGGGATTAAAAAAGGCGTGCGAAGCCAAGGACAACACCTCACTGGACCATCGCAAAGGAACGGCAGGGGGTTCAACGGCGGATCGATAAGCCTATGACAAAATTGTCTCGTTAGTGTATCTGTACAAGACGAACCAAAATGCGGTATAGACCTCCTCGAGAGCTGACAGCGCATCGTGCATGTCCCCCCTGACCTTCTGGTCGACAGGCATGGTTTCAATTTGGTCCACGAGCTTGACGATGCTGTGAAGCGTCTGTTGGCTACTCAAAATATTCTCTGAGGTTCGGCGTCGCAGGAGGGCGTCCAGTTGCCAGTCGGATAATGGTGGAGCCACTTCAGACAGCACGCCACGAGGAAGGGAAGGGACCCCCAACAAGGCAGTTAGCTGGCTAGAAAATGCAGATAGGACAGGCACCAGGTCCGCTGCAGTCAAGTGCGTCATCATTGCATCCTGCGCATCCCTGTTTAGAATGAAGATACCGCCCCATTGGGGCAAAATAAATGCGCGCTGATTCGTAGGCGACCCTGAAGTTGCTCTAGTCACCCAATCACCTTGGATGTAATGAAAGCTTACCGTGTGCGTCAAGGATACAGAGAGGCTGCCGGGATGACGACGGTACAAACAACACGAAGTGGAGCACAGGGTCATTGGAGACACTGGAAGCTGGAACACGCATCAAAACTCTTACACCGAACGTCCAGCGAGCGGGATATTTACACAATGACCATTCAGCAGAGTTAATGAATACGGTCAGATCTTCACGAGTGACGCCGTGGAAGGAAGTGTTGCCATCAGTGAATTGGATGGGTTCGAAGGCCAGTGGTGCATGGTATTGTACCTGACTTTCGACGGTGGTATTATGAAGCACATTCAGTTGGGAAAGAATTGGAAACAGATGGTCTGCAGGCAGGCAGGTCAGCCGTCTGGGTTCAAATGAAATCGGTCAACTTTCCTACAATTGCATGTTCAATGTCCCAAGAATTAACGAGACGATCAGATGCGGCGTTTTCGTTCAGCAACGTGAAAGCAAGCCGGTAGCGGGCGCTGTATTGAATAACGCGTTGTTCCTGTGTCGAGGGGATCTCCGGCGCAAGCAGTCCAGTCAGAATGGTGGCCAGCCGCTGGACTGGAGGACCGGTACCATGCATGAGGCACTGAGGGTATAACAATCATGATCTGACCTACCTGATGCATTCTCTGGGCTGACAATCAGCTGCCTTGGGCGCTTGACGGCGGTGTGATCCCCGAGGACGACAGTGTATGCATTTGAAGTGTGACTTAGGACCTCTATAGCACTGATTACCAACTAGATGTCTGTCCCCCCACTCAGTTCCTCGCACCTGTGTTTTCGCTGATACCCACCCGGATGTCCAGGTTTTTCCACGTAGGGGAAGCGTGAAGGGTCTGAGCAAGAACTTCGTTGAGCTCTCTCGCAAATTTTGGGGCACTGTCTCCGAAGCTCGGTGCGTCAAGCTGTACATTTAACGGGAAGACGAGATTCCTGTCGAGCTGTGTCTTTACGCGGTCCGAGGGTAGCGCGATGCGTTCGATGCTTGTGAGCTTCCACCAAAACGGAAGAGCAAGGATGATTATAGCCCAGTATGAGCCTAGGACAAGCCTCCGTATCTTGGATGACTCGAAGGAGAGCCTCTGGGGCTCCTTGAGACCGTGGCTTGGGATGGCGTCCATACCAAGTTCATGTCATGGACGCGTTCAGACCAACGTTGATCACGGCCTGCGGAGTTTCAAACGTACTCTCCCTCGTACTCCCTCTCGTCTTCCGAGTCCAAGCTCGCTCCAAAGAACAGTTGGAAGGGCTCAGATTTCTGCGTCGTTCAAGTCTTCTCGACCTGCAGTCTCGTGCGCCGTGTCCCATTAGAGTCTTGCGACGACCCGTACTTGAACGCTCAGTGCTTATTCTCGTTCCAAGACTGTTGGCGGCGCTTCACATTTTCGAAAAGCTGGCTTGAACATGTCATCTATCAGCTACGGGCAATTGTCTCCGACAGCAACGTCGTTGGCCAATGATTTCCGTCGACCTCCTGGTTCTTCGTCGTACGATGTTAGTTAGATCAAATACCTTGTTCCATCAGTTCCTCAACACTTTTCCACAGCATCTCTCTCGTCGGGGACCTCCTTCTCCAGGGCCATTTACAAGGCGGCTCACATACGATAGTTACAAACCTCGAAATTCTGCCCACTATGATAACCATTCCAATAGCTACAGGCCACCAAACGTTTACAGGCCCCAGCGGCACTACAGCCGTAGTCCGTCTCCCCCTCGTTACGACCGTGCAAGACCACAGGAACCTCGTCAGTGGGACCACCCCTCTCGATGGCCATATAAACGACTTTCTCCGAGTCCACCACCGTGGGACCAAAACCGTCGTGATACCCTAGCTGAGAGGATGTTTGAACCCCAAGAGGCTTGGAAACAATCACATTTCGATAGACCTGCTCGGTAAGAATCGTATGTTATATTCTGCAGAGGTAAGATTGCCATAACACTTAGTGCCTCATAGGTCGGATTCCACCATCGATCGATATGGAGATCGTCGACAACAACCGCCACGAGACCTCTCTCCGCAAAGGCCTCTTCTACGTTCAAATTTCGTACCGCACTACGACAGCTACCGCCCTTCGCCCGCCCTCTATGCTGTGCGCGATTTCGGGTCCTTTTCGCGGACAGCCGACACATACCGACCTCAGTACTCGGACGATCCTTGGTCATCATCCTACACAGGTGATAGTGGTAGCTACCAACGAAGGTCTACCTACTGTGATCGTGCGGATGAACGTCAAGGAAGCTCGATTTCGAGCACCCCCCCTTGTCCTTCCGCGTCGCTTCCAAAGTCTCAGCATCCTTCTTCGCCATCTCGAACGGAGGGGTACCGAAACAGTCCAAGACACTTTTCCAGTGGTCACCAATCCCTCTCTTCCTCGGTATCACATTCTCGAGGAAGTTCTGTCTTTCGGGAGGGTCCCGACACGAAATCCGAATCTCGATCGTCGTCACGATCACCCAAACGTTCCAGGTCCGGTATCTCTGAACTCGATGAAGAGTTTGCTCTTCCCCAGTTGTCGATCCAACCAGTGCAGGAGAAGGCACCTCTCCGTGCCACGAATGAAGTGTCGTTATCAAGCGATGACAGAGGTGCTCCATTAGAAGATTCCAAAAGCCTGGGAATGGTTGTACCTGTCTCGGCGGACAAGCAGTCGTCTGGCCACGAGACCAAGTACATGAATGGCAATTTTGCAGCGAGGCAAAGCAATACATCGTCACTTCTTATGCGTGAGTCGGCATCTTGCAGCGACGCAACGGTTTTCAGAGGTACATGTACTGTTAGGACTAAAAAGTTCGCTTTGTTGACCATTCGTTGCAGAATCGCCTTATGAAGTCCTGACTCCTCGCGTGAAAGCAGTTTCTACAACTATCGGCTCTCTGCAGCCCTCACCCATTGAATCATCGTCGAAAGTCGATCGTTCTGTGACTGCAGAGTTGTCTACGAGTACAGAGCGAGCTGTTCTCGATATTTCTACTACGTCTCTCGAGGCCAATGAGTGCCGAAAGTCCCTTCCCCCATCCTTGACGGCAACACCCTCCATCATACTGATACCGGAAAAAGACGTCATATCAAGTGCTATAGAAGAAGGACCGAATATTGACCACGTGAATATGATTACTACCCCAGAGTCAGTCGCCAATTCGTTCAAAATTGTGGTCAGTGATCACAGTACCGTTCCGGCTTCTTCAACAAATCGCTCTGTTCGATGTCAATCTACGGACCTCAAGTCAACCCGAGAGGGGGTACGACTTGTCGTAGTCACACGTCTCCGCTGTGATCGTCAATCGCGTGCCGAACGAGCGTATCCTGTGCTCCGAGCCAACCAAGCAGTTTCAAGCCGGAACCTACCATCTCCTATTGGCAACCAGAATCGTCGAGCAGAAGAACTAATCGCTGAGAACTCCTCCGCTAGATTGGCGGCACACGAGGCCATTCGATCATCTTTGGTCGATCGCTTTGTCGAGCGTCAGTCCGAGATCGTGGAAAAGTCCCGCAGATTGAAAGCCGAATATCTGGCGTTGCACGAAAAGTGGCTAGAGCATTGTGCGCGGCTTGATGAAGCCCAGAAGACCGGAATTCCAGAAGAGTCTGCAGCTCCCTCAAGTGGCAGGACAACCCGGCGTTCGACTGCAGTCATGGGAGATGCTGTCCGCTCGGACTTGGAGATGGAACAGATCATTGCTAGCTTAGGTGTTGAAGAACTTACCGACCCCAGTTACCTCGCGATCAAGAACGTGGCCAAAATTCCGGACATGATCTCTGTCACCGAGGGATCCGTGCCCTACCTCTTTGATGACACGAACAACATCGTGGACGATCCTTCGGAGTTTTATGGCGCCTCTTCTGGTCAAGATTATTGGACGGAAGAGGAGCGCGATATTTTCCTCAACGAGTTCGCTGCACACCCGAAACAGTTCGGTCTCATCGCGCAGCGGCTGCCGGACAAGACGGCCGCTCAATGCGTCACGTATTACTACCTGCACAAGAAGCAAGGCGTCGACTTCAAGAAGGCTGTTATGCAATATGGCACAAGTAGACGCCGCAAAAACGGTAGAGCCAGCAAGCAGAGGGGCAATGCACTTCTGGCGGACATCCGTCGTCATGATGACGAAGTTTCACGCGTTTCACCGGGGTCCCTGAACGAATCTATGCCATCCACCGGGAATAAGCGCAAGCGAGCGGTCGATCGTAGCAACGGCGAATCGAGAAGATCTAGCACATCCAGACGAAGCACGATTCAAGCTGAAGTAACGTCTTCTGGAACCACACCCGATCCTGATGTGGAGCAGCCGAGAAGGAGGCGCCGGACTGCAATCTCCACGAGAGCGGTCATAGTCGTCACTGCCGATGACGTGGTTAACGACGATGCAGCTGAGTGTCTGGTCATAGCATGACGACGCAAGTAGTTGCGGTGTCAGTGATCGGTTTGCGAAGTATGGACAGATTGTATAATGATGTGTACTGATGGGGTTCATCGCCTGCCTTCGACCATAATAATGTGATACCCAAAGTTGGTCTTGACCAGTGGAGATAGAATAGGCTTGTCGACCGTCGATGGTGTTAGCGCAAACGCAGCGTCTTGGAATGCGCCCTGAGCGACGAGAAACCATCAACTGCATGCACATCGCCGCACTAGACGGCGCACTGGTGACTCACAACCATCGATCCTCGCGTCATCCAACCAAGGCTCCCCCCAGCTGCACACGTGAAGTGAGGGAGATAACTGACCAAAGAGACACATAGTGGGTACCTTTCGCCTTGTCCTCGGAATACTCTTGGGCGACCTTGTCGAATCGCTGGCCCCCCTGAAGATCGAACGAATTCCCACCACGTCAACACAACACATGATCGAGGAGAGCTATACCTGTATTTTTTCCAGAGCCTCCAATCCCTTTGACTGCTTCTCGCATAATATATGACGGACGTTTATCGCCGTGGCGGGTTTGACCCCACCCTTGGCCTGTCACAACACTGAGGGCTGGACAAGACGTAGTTTGTTGGCGGTGCACACCTTGGCGTCAGATTTCTCGGCCGCGCCGCTGCTGCCCTTGTTTCCACTGCTCTTCGAGGCTGTCTTATTCTTTCCCATGATGATCCTGAGTGTGTCCAAGTGGACGCCGATGGGTGTTGTGGCTGTGTTATACCTGTCTGTCACGTGCCAATGCTATCACGGGACTGCAGATCACATCAACTTGAACACCGGCCAGCACTCAAGCTATGGCGGACAAAATCACTCGTATCGCCATCGTCGATTCAAATCGCTGTAAGCCAAAGCGATGTGCCCAGGAATGCAAAAAGGCGAGTAATTTAGGATCAGAGTTACTCTGTATGTCACTTGACTCGTTCTGTTCATAGTCATGTCCTGTCGTGAAAATGGGTGCGTCGCATGTCTGATCGTGCCGAGCTACACGGGCATCTAACTACATACGTTGCTCAGGTAAACTTTGTATCGAAGTGAAACCCTCGGACAAGATCGCATTCATATCCGAGTTCCTATGTATCGGTTGTGGTATCTGTGTAAAGAAGTAAGTTCATCGCGGGGTCTGCGCTTGTTTGTTCAAACGGATTTGTGTAAGATGTCCCTTTGAAGCCATTGCCATCATCAATCTTCCCACCAATCTCGAGTCCGAGGTTACTCACCGGTATACTGCCAACGCTTTCAAGCTTCATCGGCTTCCCACACCCAGACCTGGGCAAGTTCTCGGCCTTGTCGGAACTAATGGAATCGGAAAGAGCACAGCGCTCAAAATCCTTGCCGGAAAACTCAAGCCCAACTTGGGAAGATACGACGTACGCAAACCCCGTTCGCACCTTCCCGAGTGTACCACTTAGATGTCGTCTTCCCAGGACCCACCTGATTGGCAAGAGATCCTGAAATACTTCCGCGGATCCGAACTTCAGAATTATTTCACCAAAGTCTTGGAGGATAACCTCAAGGCACTGATTAAACCCCAATACGTCGACCACATACCACGCGCGATCAAAGGAAACATGACTGTAGACAAAATGTTGGATTCCAAGCTAGAGCTTGACAACAAGCAAAAAATGTGCGACGACCTTGAATTGAACCACGTTCTCGAGCGCGAGGTATCTCAGTTGTCCGGTGGAGAGCTTCAGAGATTCGCGATCGCAATGTCTTGCATTCAGAAGGCGGACGTGTGAGCTCACCTCATGGACCTCCTCCGGTGCTCGTTCTGATTTAGTTCAGGTATATGTTTGATGAACCGTCAAGTTATCTGGATATCAAGCAACGATTGAAAGCCGCGGAAGTTATCCGTTCATTGCTTAACCCAAACTGCTACGTCATAGCGGTCGAGCACGATCTTTCGGTTTTGGATTACTTGTCCGACTTCGTCTGCTGTCTGTATGGGAAACCATCCATGTATGGTGTTGTCACCATGCCTTACTCCGTTCGCGAAGGTGCGTAGTTTCGTGAGCTTTGATCTATTGCTGGTCAATTATTTTGGCACCAGGCATCAACATTTTCCTCGATGGATTCATCCCCACTGAGAATCTGCGTTTCCGTGAAGAGTCGTTGTCGTTTAAGATGATGGAGACCGCGGACGAGCTAATAGTGGACAAGACGCGTCACTATACTTACCCTGCAATGACCAAGACAATGGGCGATTTCAAGCTGACTGTTGAAGGGGGCAGTTTCACCGACTCCGAAATCGTCGTCATGCTTGGGGAGAATGGTACCGGCAAGACCACCTTCGTCCGTCTGTTGGCTGGTGTGGCAACCCCGGATGTCGAAACGGACAAGATGGAACTTGCTGTGTCGCTCAAACCGCAAACGATATCTCCGAAGTTCCCTGGGACCGTCCGCACTCTTCTGCTAAAACAGATCAAGCAGGCGTTCATGCATCCGCAATTCCAGAGCGACGTACTAAAGCCAATGAGCTTGGAAAACATTATGGATCAGGAAGTTAAAACGTTGTCTGGAGGAGAGCTGCAACGGGTTGCGATCGTCCTCGCCTTGGGTAAGCTGTGTTTTTTGCCGCCGATTTTGGGGTGACCGATAGGGAACTAGGCAAACCCAATGTGTCTGTTTATTTGCTTGACGAACCAAGCAGGTCAGTCATTAGGGCTACTTTCGGGCAATGTTCGCCGAAACACTTCATTTCAGTTTCCTGGACTCCGAGCAACGTATCATCGCCAGCAAGGTTATCAAACGGTGTGTGATCATGTCTGAGAGTCTGGGGCCGTTTTCTTATCGGTCCTCAGCTTCATCCTTCACACCAAGAAGACTGCATTTGTCATTGAACACGACTTCATTATGGCAACTTACCTCGCTGACCGTGTTATCGTCTTCGAGGGTCAACCAGCCATTGCAGCAACGGCAACACCGTAAGTCTAAGTGTATTTTATGGAGTCACCTTCGTTGACACTTGACGCCATGTACAGACCACAATCCCTCCTTTCGGGAATGAACCGTTTCTTGGCTTCTCTAGAGATTACATTCCGGCGTGATCCCACCAACTTCCGGCCTCGTGTGAACAAGCTAAACAGTGTCAAGGACCGTGAACAAAAGGGTATGCTTTATGACGCGACTATGTTCGATAATCTAAATCCGGCATCTCTAGCTGCGGGTAATTACTTCTTCCTTGAGGAGTAAACTCGGAATTGTTCGACGCAAAGAGCAGTATTCGCCGACATTTGAGGGGAAGGAAGGTCGAGTCGTACCTTACGCCGTGCTCCCTAAATATTGATGGATGATCATACGTGGTATAGATCAGAATACATTCGCCATTTGAGTGGACTGAAACTGCTTGTTTGAGGACCATTCCTGAAATGCGATATGGCATGATCGCACCTGTATCACTTGATATGGACTTCATTGTTGCTCGTGACGCGAGCTCGGAAATTCGATGGCCCTAGTGCTCCACGTGGCTCCTGCTTCTACGAATGAAAGCTATGTATGCCCATGCAACTCTCCTTCCTTTTCAACTTTATCATCGTGCCTAGTTGTCACCGATTCTCAAGGCTTATGCGATGCCCACCTTCTCACATCTTCTCAGTGCGATATCCTCCGAATGCGTAAGGGGTAAGTGAAAAAATTGGCGGTATAAGTATCCCTGGGTCCTCCGGATTGCTCTCCATCCCACCTGCGATCTTGCTGCCTCTACCGTCTCTCTAGCACTCGACGATGCTTCGTCTCGTTTCCCTTGCCCCGCTCGCTTCATATGCAGTGAATGTCGTTCTCGCTGCCCCCCCGGGCCGGGCAGCGCCAGCGTCACCGTCCATCTGCGACGGCTATGTGTGGGGTGTGACCATTCAACCTTTGGCAGACGGATCCATGACAATATACAATCGTCAGTACCCTCTTTTTTTTACTATGGCTAGAGCAGTTTCATTGACTGACAGTGGATACCCCACTCCAGAATACGTTCAGACCACTTCATGCGCCGGGCCCGCTTGGGTGCAATCCAGCACGCTGCCCACTCCACCCTTGAGTATCAGTCCCTGGGGTACCAAGTCCGTATACGCTGTGTTCCTTGCCATTGTTCAACGCGTATAGTTAAACGATTTGTTCCTTCCCAGATATGATTGCAACGTTCCCGCGATCCAATATCACTGCGGTGAAACGCTAGTGGTGACCTGCGTAAGTTCTCTTCCAGTCTCTCGTTTGCATCACGGCTGATTCGGCACACACAGTGCGGCAACTCCACTGCCTCGGCGTAGATGTTCAGTCTGATCCATAGACAAGTTAGAGAGCATCGACATAGAATAGAAATGTAATACGTACTTGACTGTGACTCGTGTGCTATTCGTATCATCGACCATTTGACTGTTCTTGCTGACTGTGTGCGCTCCTTCTAAGAGGGCATTGCAACAATCGAGCTGACGTTGACTCCCTCTAGATGCCAGTGCAAGTTCATGCAAAACCATCTTTGATTTACTATCGCCTGAGGCCCATGGGCGGTAGCGACTCGGATCCTCCAACTTGAACTCGATGATAACGTACAAGTACACATACGAACACCGTGACGACGATACAAGTGATACAACACACATACAGCCATTTCTCCAACATCATGCGTCGTCGGACTCAGGTTCGACCGCCGGTGGAGCATAGTTTGTGAAAGTTTTCTGCAATGGCATCCAAACGATCGGTCACGTACTAGTAATGCATCGAGCGCGGATGCGAAACGTACCACGACAGTGATTCCGGCATTCACAGGGCTCGTGGTGCACCATCCCACTCGGATGCCCTTTCCCTTGGAATACAAGCCATCCTTCACGTGCAGCTTACCAATGAACCCGCTCGAGACAGCCTCGGACTGTTCAGGCTTGTTTCCGATAAACAAGACCCTCCAATGCTTTTGCTTGGCGATCTCGTCTGTGAGCATGCCACGTAACTTGTGCAAACCAGGTTGAGGGGTCCGGTGTTTGAATGAAACAGTCATCTGGATTGCGTATACGTTATCTTCCTTGTCGAAGAGCGCGCCGTCGATTCCTTCAAAGTCCGGAGGAGCTCTCCAATAGAAGGGCGGAGACGTGTTTCGAAGTTCGTCCTTGGTGCAAATCCAATGACCCGGTTTTTCCAAGGCGAGAGTAGCGAGGAGCAGCTTCCTTGATTTTTCATGCCAGCTGCATTGTAAGGGGTTTCCGCTGATTATAAAAGAGGTGATCCACGTTTCGAAGATAAAACCTGCAGCACCGCGAGTGCCGGGAGAGGTGATCATTGCGTTGAAAAAGTCTTGTCTGTCTCCTTCAACTGAACTGTTTACAGCCTCCACCAATATCTCGGCGATTTTCTGAGTGGGGATATAGATGGTGTGAAGTACGCGAGAAATGGCGTCCCCAGTCTTCTTTGGTTTAAGGAAGAAAATCGAGGACGGTCCAGAGTCGACCGGCAGTGCATCGAGACTCGCCGTGGAACGCAGGATTTTCCTGCACTCAGGTATCGTTCCTAAGGCAGCTTTTCGCATGGCAGACTCGCAATCCTCATCATCTTCAAAGTTACGTAGCAGGGTACGGGGCACTGGGCCCCACATGGACGCAAGATAGTTCATGCGATTGACGTCGAGATCCAAGACGGCGCTAACGGTAGGTTAGACAATGCGTGTGATGCGGACAGATAACACTTTACGCACGCAAGAGCAGATATCTCTTCAGGCGACCATACATCCATTATGTAGCATCTGATCATTTTTTGCTTGGTCCATTCCTTCCAGCGGCTGATCTTCGGTGAGGTTGTCTGAAAGACCTTGACATCCGCCTTGAGAAATGCAACAGCTGGAATGTTGACATGCGGACTCGAGTCAGAGAACGCCCAGATGCCTTGGTGGGATCTAAGGGGTTCTTCGGCATAGCCGGAGTGAAGGCTGACGCCCTTCTCCGAAAACAGTGCGTAACTCTCATCGCAGTTCTCCGGTAGAATTTGTACTGCGACGGGATGTTCCTTGCGTAGCCGTTCGACAACAGCGTATGCGATGAAACATGACTTCCCTAGGTGTGTGTGTGTGTGCAATCAGAAAGCGTCTCAAATGTAGTCGGGGTCACTGATCGTACCGATGCCAGGTTGCCCCATGACACAGGCGCCTCCACTATACGCACCATCAGGCTTCTCGAATGCCTCGACGGCGTCACGGTATTCTTTGCGCACAAGGAATCGTGCAGAACGTACGGTCGGAGCAATCACCTTGATCGCTGTGAGATGCTTGCCGAAATCAAGGTATTCCGTTGTATGAGACTGATCGGTCCCAAGATCAGGGAAATCGAGCTTTTCCTTGAAGATCGTTTGATTTCCCCAGACCGCGTTCCTAAGATTCGTCAAGAGGACCACCGTGCTCGACATCGAGTCGTTTGAGGTGGATACTGGATTTTAGTGATTGGGGGACGCTCAACTTGATGCGATATCGATAAGCGGAGAAGAGACGCCGTTTGGTAGCTAGTCGTGGGTATGGTCTAGCCCTGGCAGCCTTGCGGTAAAGAAGTGATCATCATTCATAAACAATGCAGCCGGCCGTGGGCGTTCCGTATCGATTGTGGAACACCAACAAATGTTACATCGCTGACACGGCATTCGGACCAAGGTTTAGTCGTAGAAACGACGCCTTTAAGGTACTTGAGCTTAGTGATCAGAGTAATCGTGGACGATCCGTGAGCTGAAGGGGTTCATGCAGGAACGCGGTCACTGTACATAGCGGCAGTGAATTGACTTGACCTACATGCTCTCACCGTTCGAAACGCACCCCAGCAGGTTCAATAGTTTCAGATTCGTCCATCGCTCCCGAGCCCTCACGGATGTAGCAAGACCTTAGTGAATCCATCCACCCTCTTATCGAACTTGTCGTACGCAGTTGGAGCATCCTCCAACGACAAGTTGTGCGACACTAGGAAGAAGACTTTGGATTTCCAGAAATGATGAGGTCGCGGAGGTAGCGGTTGTATACCTGTCAACAGGTGGGTTACGAGGAAAGTGGTCGCATGGAATCAAGGGAGCTAGCAGTGGCACGTACCTTGACATTACACTGTCCAGTCGCGATCCGGAGTCCCATTTCAAAAGTTTTCCCTGTTCAAAGAACGATGCCCATCAATCTTTGAAACCGTCGGGTCACTTTATTGATAACTCACCGAAGGGGAATGATATATAACCACTTTGACCACACAACTTGATGAGTATGCCGCGGTACATATGGGGATCTCGACGTACTTAGTTGCAGCAGAATATGGTGCTCCAGGATCGCTAGGTACATATAATCTGGGTGCCAAGACCGCCAGTAGGGCGAACAGGGCCTCCAAAACTGCATTCGGTTTCTGTCTTTCCATCGCCTGTTGTTGTTGCCAGGTACCCCACGGCTAGAGCGACCGGATTGAGAAGTGAGGAGAGGTGTTTCCAAGCATGCACATACCATCTACCCCCTGTCATATACTGGCAGAGATATCACGGTTAGGAACCCTACACAGAAGTTTGAGTGAAACCAGAAATGCAGACTTACTTCTCGTGACCGAACAGGATGCCAGCCTGTGCGGCCCTCATACATGTGCAAGTCGCTGTCTGCAAAGAATTGGTCAGCCCACCGTTGAACTCATCGTCGCTGTGACAGTTCGGCGATGGACAGCGAACATTACTTGCCTCCCGCAGATGCATGTCGTTGTTGCTGGTAAACGAATGAGTAGTGTGAATACATACCAAGGGCATGAGAAGGTGCATACCTTTGACGATGACGTCGTCTGGATGGGCAATGACGGGCTTTGCAACCTCCTTGATTGATACCGCAAACGGACCCTCGTACACGACTGCGCGCATGATTCACGACTGCAAACGGCGACCTGGTTAGATGTTGAGCGTTATGGAACGGGTGACACACGACAATGGTTCCAAGGTGTGAAGTCGGATGAGAGTTCATGAGACTGGTGGTATTTTTATATCGACACTCCGTGTCCTGGACGTTAGCTGGGCGTCGTCGTTCGCACAGAGACGACATGGGAGCCAAACAAATGGACGCGTCGACAAGCGAGACGCGTCTGGTTGAGACCATCACGTCCAACGATGAGCGACCAATCACCCAGAGTCAACGCTGCGCGTCTTCCGAATTTCGTCGGACGGATAGTACGACTGCCGTGCAAAGTGCTTAGCGTGAGTTGCACGTTGCTTGCCTGGTCTAGCACCTCCTCAGGCCAGACGTCAGCAACACGCAAATGGTGCCCTCGTCCAAGCCTGCGATGGAGGACAGGTCAATATAACGGTGACCGAGGTACGTCTGATTCTGTATCTGGTCGGACAACCAGCCCATGACGCGGAAATCACCCAGCACGACCAGTTGGTTGGGACGCACGTCGAGGTCATTGGTAAAGTGGTCGACGAGTCGACCATCAAGCTCCTGCGCGGCCTCAACTTGGACTCGGACAAGGAACTCGGTGAGTTGTACTACCCTTGCATCCTCCCACGTCTCTGACCAGATGCTAGACATGAAGCTGGTCAACGATGTCGTCGAGTTGACCTTCGATCCAAGATTCACAAAATTGTTCCCCTCCTAATCGCGCCGCATTCCTCATGATCACACTCAGCAGTTTATGTCTCCATCATCAAAAACAACAATTTTCGAAAACACTACGTTGATGGACCAGCGCCTGCCTTGCCCATTTTCTTGTCGTGTCCCCTCTTCCGGCTGCTAGAGTTGTGCTTTTCCTTGAACGCTCGCTCGCGTGCAACGTCTTCCTTCTTTTCCACTGGGCCCCCTCTTCCACTTCCACTTCCGCTACCATCGCCACCACCCCGTCCTCGTCCCCGTCCCCTACCTCTTCCTTTGCCCCCACCCCGCTGTCCACCGCCAAGTTGATCCCCAGTGCCTCCAGCAATCGGTATATATTCAATTCTATTTCCAGAGAATTCGTGCTTCTGTAATATGCGTTCTTTCTTGGGCTGGAATAACGTATATACACGTGAATAAGAATAATGTATCCATATGAAATCGCTCACGTTTCTCTCCAACATGATTCTCCAGCCCTCGATTTGTTCATCCGTCCAGCCTGGTAAATAAAATTTAGCGACTCAATGGGCGATTTTGTGCGACGACCAATACCTGTCTGTTGCTTGAGGTCGGCGCGCGCCTTGCTTCGTCGCGTCTCGGCACCTCGATCAAATAACTTGGGATCTCGGACGTAAGCCAGTTCCAATATCGTCTCTGGCTTGATCGGGTCCACTTCTTCGTCGCCACTGTCCTCCCCGTCGCCAAGAACCTTGACGTTGCTCGCACCAGCTTCGTCAATCTCATCGTCGAGATCGATCACGTCGAGTGCTTTGGGCTTTCCGCTTCCCTCGTCCGAATCCTCAGACATCGCCTCCGCCAGTCGAAGAATCTCTGCTTTCATCCGCTCGATTTCTGTCCTATCCCGGGTGAACGATGTTCCATCTAGCCTATATGCGAGAGATCAGCGTCCCATAGAAGTGCAGGGAAAAGCCTCCCCATATCTTACGTTTTCTTTCCGATGTGTATGCGACTGAGATCCATGGTCTCCGAATCGAATACATTCCTCCTCTCTATAGGAGCTTCCGCTTTGGGGATGATGATCGGGGAATTTTCGACAACGTTATGCCCAAGTGCATCTTTGCCAGGAGCTGTACCCTCCAAAAGCGCATCGATCACTCTTTCTGCATTGCCACGGAATGGGAAGGAAGGGTGCATGAGAAGCTTCCGAATGTACTCGGGCGAGTGATCAGGGAATATGTCGAGCACCTGCGTCACCTGCAAATCGAGATCGGCGTCGTGAGGTGGTGGGATGGATATCGGAGCCGTCGCCTTTGCTTTCCCCTTGTCCGTGGATGCGGGCTGCGCGCTCGAGTTCGCGCTCTTGGAGGCTCCCGGAGCGATGCCAGACGAACGAAGGATGAGCTTGAGCACGCCTGGATCTTTGGCGTCTCCATCCGATCGCGCGACATCAAGCGAACGCAAAGCAGACTCTAAGAGTTCCATCCGCGCGTCATCGCGCGATGCATGGCGTAGCGCAGAAGACAACGTCTTGGATAGTTCGTACGCATACTGATAGTCTGCGACGAGCGATCGGTTGAGGAACGGGACAGCGTCCGCAGGTCCCACGACTGCAGACTGAGGCGTGATGTCGAGCAACGCGAACACGATCTCAAAAGCCCGATCTGCCTCGACCGCGAGTGCAGCCCCGGACGCGGATGAAATGTCCCGTACAATCGTCGTCACGATGAGGTGGAAGGCGTCGACGATGTCCACTTTGGTGTCGAGCCATATTTGCTCCCACTGGTCGAGTTGGCGGTCAGAAACGCCCATCCGGATACCGCCATACGAGCGGCCGATGGAACTGAGGCCATCGTCATACGTGCGCGCTAGTGAAACGAGGAACTCCTTGCTATGCGCGAATGGACGAACGAGTTCTGGTGGGCTGGGACGGAGAAGGCTCGTCAAGCAATGGGCCGCCTTTCGGAGACCGTATAGTCCTGAATATCTGGATGGGGATAGCAAGGATGTGAACGCGGGAACGACTTCCGAGGCAAAGGTTGCAGGCAAGTTGGGTGTTCCGACGAGGGCCAGAGACAGGATAGATTTCAAGCGAGTGAGCTTGGATGGAAAGGCAACGCAGAGATCGAGTAGTGTTCTGAGCTCCAATCCTGTGGCAGAGGAGGCGAGCTTCTCTGCGAGGAGGAGGGAGCGTTGGCGGAGGGGATCGTGATACTTCACAACTTGAAGTTGGGTGTCTTCCCAGATGAGTGCTTCAAGGGTCTGTTGTGCGGCATCGCTGGCGTAGCTGGAGACAAAGGCACGTGTCGGAGGGGTATCCCGTTTCGCAGGTGGTAGTGCAATCACTTGTGCGAGCGCATTCGAAAGATTCGAATGAAAATGTGCTAGCTGCGACGCTGAGAAGCCCTTTCTTGCCTGGGTGGAAGGATAGATTGGGAGCGGTGCGAGGGTCCCCATGAGACTTGTATCAAACCTATGCGAGATGAGAGCAACACCAGAATATATTACAACAGCCCAACCTCGCGCTGGCGACGAATTGGATCGCTTCTACTGAGTGGTTGTTTTACATTGTTTGGCAAAGGCCTTGGTTCCTAACACTCGCAAACAACTCCTAACAGACATGCTCGACCTTGTCTCCTTTGTCGACCCTTGGTCCGAGGTCTCGCCCAACCGTTCTCTCGAACACCTCCAGCATGTACGTGAAGAGCGACCTTGTAAGCGCTGCGTCCCAGCGCCCCTTGGACGATTCGTCTCGAATGAAGGCGTGTTGCGCTTGTACCTCTAGAAACTGAGGGAACCTAGTGGGTATCTGCTTAAAGCATACATCAAAAGTATACGAACAGAACATGCAACATTGGCGTCTTCGAGCGTCTTCCTAATGAGATCGCGGCCAGCACGTGGCACATGCGTATCCTTTATCGCACAATCAGCTCGAGGTCATTCAGCACCGACTAAGGGGGGGTGCATACCTGCTTTCCGAAAATCATCTAACACGTCCCTTGTGAGGCAAATATAGCTTGATTCTAAACAGTACTTACAACGAGCTCTCCCTTTATGTCACCCTTTCGGACTCGCTCGAGTGAGTCATCATTCTTGCCCTTCCCAAGAGTCGCACCGTGGATGTCAGTTGCAAAGAAGCATACTGAGGACAGCACCCTGGAATCAAAGGCGGCCTAGGAAAGACACTAGTCGTTCAGTAGCAGTGTCTTCGACGAGAGCTATTGGCAATATCGCACACGGAATGCCTAGATTTCTGGTGAGACACGTCGTCTGCGTCAGGAAGGCAGTGAGACATACCAAGTGACCTCCTAGGCACATTCCCGTCGCTTTGGAAACATCGTGAGTGGGGGGAGAGAGGAGCATGATTCACGAACCAGCAACACGACCATTGCAATTCGGAAGGGAGACCAACAGGCCGACAGAAAGAGTGGCATCCTTTTATCCATCTCATATCAGCTGATTCGCCATCAAAGTAAGGGTGGGGGAAGTGAGTACCTCGTCATAGGCAGCTACTGTTTTCTCGATCTAATAGACGTTATCAAGAAGACGATCAAACACGGCGTGATATCCACCTTGTATCTATTACCGCGGTCCGTTCCTGGCCGCACATTCTGTGAGTGTCCAAGGGAGATGATCAAAGGAGGAACCTTCCGTATCGTAGGGAATGGGTTCCGGGCCCTCGAACTCGTGATAAGTCGATGGGCATGCTACTCATCTGCATTGAGAGACGACCCAATCATGAGAACTCCCGGACACACCGACGACGTATCCATGGCTTGCAATTTGTCCAGCAAACCTCTCAACAGGTCCAGTTACTTGGTAAATCTCGCTGGCGTCCGTCGATCAGTAGGGGGTGTGTCAAATTGATCTGCCAGATACCTGAAGCAGACAACGCCTGTGAGGAGCAATAGATAAGACGAACTGTGCGAATCGCGTGAAAGGAGGATGATACCCGGAAACTTGGCCTGGGGGTAGTTTGGCACGACGGGAGCGATCACAAAGATCCGAATCGGTTTCCCGTTGTCGAGCTTGCTGGGCACGTCATGATGAGTTTTAGTGATCAGCATGATGGTACTAGCTTGAGTGGAGTAGGCATCGGATTTACAGTCGACCCCACGGCCGATCCAATTTTGCCCACGCATGGTTAGTTTTATTCCGACGACTCTGACCACACCCGCTGTCCCGCAATCGCACCGAACTTTGCGTGTCCTTGTCGAGGATGGTGTGCTCAAGAATCTGAACACCTAGACTCCATATCGCAGTGCTCAGAATTGCGGGCTCAGCTCGCGTGTAACAACTATATAGACATGCGATCTGTCTGTTCCGCGTACACCACCAGAATTCTCTGGTGGGCTCCAATGCGAGGCTCATGTCGATGTCCACAAAACATGTGAGACCCTGTACTTCGTCAACATAAGTAATCTGCAGATAGATCAGTGCGTTGGTGATAATATGTCATTACACGACGGATCCATGGCTGGCATAATTTACAAGCTGTCGCCCCGACAGTGGGACCCGGGCGTTCTGTCAGGGACGTGCTGCTGTGCAACATTTCAACGCATGAGTCGAGTGGCCAGCACTTGTGACACGAAGGGGAAAGCAAGAGGATGACGAGGACAGGCGGACATATCGAGTCGGTTCCACAGGCCTTTGACACGGTTCACTTCGTGGGCAGCGTCCAAGACAAGGCGAGTGCTTGTCTGGGACGCAGGCCATAAAGTAAGCTGGCACAATGATGCCCATTCCCGGGCCCGATGATAGTGAGAACGGCGGTAGTTCTTGTGCTAGCGGTTCAGAGATTAGGTCTTTCATAGTGCGAGTCCAGTTTTAAACGAGATGAACTTGGCCCTTTACTGGACCTTTCGCCCGCCTAGGTAATCGTGAAGGTCGATTGTGGGTAACACCGACGCAGCAGCAGGCTGAAACGCAGCAAGATGATGATCAGGATCTTCTCACGCGAAGACACTTGTTATCGATTACGGGTTGTTCCCAGGACGGCAAACAAGAAACGACACCGAAACTATAGAATAAATCAAGCCCACAACCTACCCAGAACGCTTGTCCTCCCACCTGAACTCGAACTCCCGAGAAGTAAACCCATACCACCTTGGATAGCCATGCTCACAGGCCGCATCGGCGCCGAGTCATATACATGTGGACATGGCTGTGGAAGTGGCTCGATATCATTTACAGATCTGTCCAAGTGCTTTTCGAATCGCGAAGGTCTTCTGGGTGAGCGTCCTAGTTCATCCAAATATGGGGGGTCGAGCGTTCGTCGTGCAACCTTCAGTCGTGTCAGTATTTGCTCGTACAATGCAATCTCCCCGTCCAAGTGATCCTTTGTCAGGCTCGTGAAGTCCTCGACTTTTTGCGTATGATATGTGTTTAATTCAGACATGGTTGCATTGAGTACTGTTTCGCAACGTGAAGCCATGTCTTCGTTCGGCTGCTGGTGAATCAGTCACAGAAGCAAATCCAGATATAGATTACATACGTTGTTACCGGTGGCCTCTGTATACCGGGAGTACGTGGTTCGATGGGTCTCTATGATCCCCTTGATGCGGTCGCTCAGCTTGTGGATGCACCCCATATTGTAGAACGTACTTGGTAGGTCATGTAGGGATGGGCAACGCTCTTGAGAGCTTCGTGAGTCGCAAGCTGCCTTCTTCTGGCCTATGGCGATCTTGAGCGGACCTCTATACATGCAGTAATTTGGCACCCACGTGGTCATCATACAGATCTGCTACACTTTGCAACGTCTCTGCAGTCTTCTGAACCGCCTTCGTGAGTTTCAGACAATCTTGGCAGTCGTCACGCCAACACCAAGCGCCATCATCGTTCAGGAGTCCCTGTAGCTGTGAAGACGCATTTTCTTCCTCCTCTACTGCGCCAAGAGCTGGTGCGGGTGATGATGGCTTCGCGGTGATAAGAGACAGGAGGGAGTAAGAGAGCAAGCGTTCAGCTTTGGACATTTCTGTACGCAGGGACGTTGGTTAGCCTGAGGGACGTATACTTGGACCCAAGTACAATTATCCACCTATTCGCGCTTCCCTCACCCGATTGAAGGTGTTCCTTAGCCCTTGCACACCCTTCCCGACGGCTCGTACATGGTTGTCAAACTTCTGGATCGCCTCTGAAGCATCCTGAATGTCGACATTGAACGCCGGATGGAAAACGTGCGCATAAAAGGACGGTCCAGCAGCGTGCATCAACAAAAATTGTGGAATGAGCCGTTTCCACTCCTGGCATAGGGAGTATGAGGGATATTGAGCAAGTTCCTAATCCCCATCCGCGGCAAGGGACCGCTTACCAGGTCATCTTCACAGCTCAGAAAAGACGTGACAACTTCTGCGTAACGCGCAATGGGGTGCCGCACGACACGGTCGAGGTACCGTTCCAAGTCTCCTCGTCGGGCTTCGACGAATGCAGCATTGAACCGACCTGCATATTGCTTCTCGGGCAGAGGAGGTAGTGCAGTTCCAGGAAGCCGTCTGAGTAATGCAGTGTGAAGAACGACG